>VXAB01010772.1:0-17459 GCA_013399175.1 Odontophorus gujanensis | reverse complement strand
AGAGCTTTGGATCTTGGAATAATAATAACAAACCTTTAAACACAGAGTTCAGCATGTAATTCTGATTTCTAGCTTCTCAAAGATCTGAAGTTTGAGTTGTTCTCAGGAAATCTCTTTCATTAAGGATTCTTTCCTGATTTGTGCACACAAAAATGCATTTTCATTTATATGTTCTGTACTCCACCTGTTGCTAGCTTGAGGATATCGATCTATTCTCCATTTTTACAAGATAATACAAAGTCATGTACTGTGATTTTAATTTACCATAGACATAATAGCAAACTTAATTGACAATAAATGACTAAGTAAATGGTGGAAGTGAAGGAATCCAAGGGATCAAAAAGACTGCAAGAAACCAATTACTATAATACAGATTCCTGATAAACTGTAATAGCATTAAGACATCTCTCAGCCTGACATTTGGCTGAAAGTTGCATATTGATTGTATGGAGTTGATTGTACAGAACCTTCCTGATGCAGGTTGTGCTAATCAAAAAGAGAATAAATATCTTCAGCAGGAATCTTATCTTTCTCAGAAAAAGAACAGTAGGATGAATGTTTCTTATGCAAGCTTTTAATTATTTATAAATTATCATCAACAGTCTCTTGAAAATAGAGCATTAGATAATAAAGGTTGATCTAAATACAAAACCTGTTCCAAAAGTAATGCTTCCTTTTTTGTTATGTTGACCCACGATGTCAGAAGTGGATGACAGTGGTACGGCAGTAGAGGTCAAACCTTTCTGCCAATATTCTGTTACATTTTGTTGCTGTATGACACATGGCAGCAGAGGAGCAGTCTGACACAATGTTGTCTGACATCAAAGTTCATATGAAGCAAAGGTGTGAGATTGAATTCCTACATGCAGGAGAAGTAGCACCCACTGACATTCATTGATGCTTGCTGAACATTTATGGATACCAAAGAGTGGATGTGAGCTGTCATTTCACAAAATGGTTTAGATCAGCTCATCCATGTATATCAGCCAATGGTGGTGACTGTTGTTTCATAGTTGAGAATATTTGCACTATCAAAAAGTATTACTGTGCTCTTTGTACCTGTTGAAGAAACAAATAGGAGGCATTACTTTCAGAGTGACCTATGTACAGAGGAAAATGTCTTTGCAGAGGAAAATGAAGGAACTATGCATTATTGCAAGCATGTATTGACCCCAAAAGATGAAAATCATGTCAAGAAAAATGTCAGTGATTAACCAGTTTGATAAAACATGAGAGCAAACAGAATTTAACAACTATTTCACATAATTAAAAAAGCTATTCAATAATGTCTCTTTCCAAAGATTAACTTAGTCATATTAATCATTGCTACTCTTCCTGTTTAATTCATAGTCACCTAGATTTATAAAAAAAAATATTTTAAAATTCAAACTTTTCAAATTCCTCAAATTCAGAAACTACTAGCTAAATTTTTTTGTAGCTGCCACTGGCTGAGAACTTCATACAGGAAAATAATTTAATTATCTGTATGAAAATAAACATTGTCAACTCATCATTCTACACACGAATGACAAAAAACCTGCAAACATAAAAAGATAAAGGTTTTGAAATATACCCACAGTATTATTATTATTATAGCTTATCTTGGATATTATCTGAAAATGATCCCAGATATGATCATAGAAATGATCTGGAAATCCTCATATTGTGGATTGCTGAACACCATATGTGAATTCGGTGGGTGTCTTGCAATTTACTATGTAATTTGTTGTAATTCACTACATTTTTTTACATAGTTTCTAGCAAGATCTTTAGAAAAGATCCCTCATTAAATTAGAACAAACATAAAAGAAGTAATGAAAATTTGTTGAATTGTGTTTGTTTGTTTCGTTTTGTCCATAACTAATTTATTTGAGTTTGAATTGTCTAGAAAGGTTTTTTCATGTTCGATGAAGTCTAGATCTTTGGTAAATGGCTTCACTAACTTTTTTCACTAACTTACTTGCTAACCGAGGTTTTATAAAAGCTGAGATCTTCAGGGTTCCTATACCTGAGTTTCACAACTTTCAACCATCTCTATTTCTCTGAGAAATCTGAAATATATGATTACAGTATAGTGAATCTCAGGATTCAGGAGCCCTGAAAGTTGGCAACTTATTTTACAAATCGATGCTTGAAAGTTACCTTTATTAAAAGAAGAACAATGAATTAGCCAGCTAAGAAATTGTCTTAAGGATGGTGCAAACATTACAACACTTGAAGTTCTTGTCAGTTTGCCCACAAGATTCATGAATTATAATGTACATGGGTTGCAGCATGTAGTGGTCTTCTGCAATATCTTTTCTTTGAAACACCTCAGTAAGCCTATGTAGGTAGAGCTCATTATTGCAGGAGTTGCAAATGATGTATTTTTTTTTTTTTTCTAATCACTGAAACTAAAACACAGTTAATGAAACAAGAGGTTATAATTTAGAACATGTTAGTAAAATCTCAAAATAAGAAAAAAAAACACCTGAAATATTTTCCAAATAGACTGAAGGTTTTCAGCCTCTACCTTAAAAATTAATTCAGAAAGCGTGCATAAATTCCTTTGATGTGACAGATAGACTTGTAAGCACTACATAACAGACAATTTTCGTAATCGAATTTGTTCATTAGAATGTGTTTTGCTTATTTTGCTATGAAAATATATTGTTCTTACATTACAAATTATACTGCCATATTTCACATCTTCCCATCACTTTCTTCTATTACTAACTTAAATGAAGATTACATATAAATATGACATGAATACTGACTGAACATTTCAACAAAATGTTCACAGAATGCCACTTCCCGGCAGTATTCCTTTCTGGCTTAGGGAACTACTCAGATTTGTTGGTTCTTCTATCTTGGAAATAAATAACCCTCTTCTAATCTGTTATCCAGCAAAAACCAGAAGAATAATTTTGGATCACTCAACAGGCACAATATCAATATTTAGTTAGATTACGCCAGCATCCAAAAGCTCTGTGGATCTTCTAATTTTTTTATGAAATGGCACTTTCCTGTGCTCATCTACAATACTTCTGATACTCTATACTTGAAAATAATGAACAGATCAATTCAAAATAACAGGTTTATATCTTAATAACATATGACTGCAACAGATTGATCTATCCATGTTATTGTTACCTTTTAAAAAAACTCTGATTTTTTTTCTTGTTTTGAATTGAAACAGGGGTTGTAGTGAAAAAAAAAAAAGATGTTATTCTCAAAAGTATTGCAATTTAAAAAAATGAACTTAAATGAGTTTAATTGAGTTAAAAAAACCCAACTTTTTATATACAGAGGTCTGCTTCTCTCAGTGTATTAATTATTTGTTAAAGGGGATTTATTGTCACTTCATTTTGGCTTTCAGCTATTCTCACTATGTTACTTAAGTATTACAACAATTCTCATCTTGTATCACAAACTGTAAAGTTCAAATTTACAAGAAAGTAAAATGTGATGAACAAAACAGCAACACGTAAACACACACACACACACAAAAACAACAAACCAAACCAACCAAACAAACAAATCAAACCAGGAAATGGTAAAATAAGCACACTCATCTTACAGATGTAGAAAAAACTTGCCCCTCAAATAGTATTTGCTCAAAAATAAATAAAATGATACCAGGAAACATGACACTTAAGGTAATTTATACTCCAAACTTGTTACAAAAGAAGACAAGGAACGAGTTACTCAAAATTCAGACCTTTCATTTGAGACTTCACTGATTGAAAATGTTAATCTGATTGTACTCAGGCAAACTCAGTCTTTAGTGGGAGCTTTGTATCAGTTCAATCTGCGTAAGAGGTCACTCAGTAATAAATAATGTTAAAACTGCTGCCTAAAAATATGGGCAGTGATGATTTAGAAGTGACATTAGAAGCAAACTCAAACAATGGCAAGGAGACTCAGCAATCAGAAAAGAAGGACCAGAGCCAAGAAGTTATTTGAAAGGATATGTCCTTGTTGTAGAGAAAATGAGAAATGAAAGATTGAAGGAAGGAAACAGGTCCATAATGAAGTACATGTGAAAGCTCTTAGATTAGTAAGTGTGTTGCTATTCAAGGAAGATATATGATTCAAACTGATATGCTTTACTTCAGGAAATTCCCATATATGCTTTTATTGTTTCTTGATTTTGCTGTGAGGTTTGCACTATGTGTACTTATTTTATACCGTACTGAACTCCTTTTGACATTCAGTCTCCCAGTGTAACCTCGCTCTTCAACACAGAACCAAAAAATTGTAGGAGTTAGAAGGGACCTCCAGAGATCTGTTCCCATCTCCCTGTTAAAGAGGGTTTCCTACAATAGGTGGCACAGAAAAGCATCCAGGTGGGTCTATCACTTGCTCCTGGGCCAGTCTCCTCCAGCCTCTACCTCTAAGTGTCTTGGGACTATCCAGTGGCTCCAGTGCAGTGACCAGGGAGATCCACCTTTGGAGACCCATCAAATGCCAAAGGAGGATGCTTTGGATAACATATTCATTCACTGGCCATTGATCACAGAATCATAGAACCATTTGAGTTAGATGGGACCCTTGAAAGTCATCTAGTCCATCTCCTGAGTATAACCATCTTCACAGTAAGAGTGAAGGAGCACTGGAACAGGTTGCCCAGAGAGGTGGTGGAGTCTCCTTCTCTGGAGATGGTCAAGACCCACCTGGATGCCTACTTGTGCAACCTGGTGTAGAGATCCTGCTTTGGTGGAGGGGTTGGACTAGATGATCTCTAGAGGTCCCTTCCAACCCCTACAATTCTATGATACTGTGATAAAAACTCAGTCACTAGGATTTTTGTCTCTTGCTTTGTATTTCTAGGTACTGAAACTGTATAAAAATGTTTGGTCAAAAATAAAAATAATTTCTGCCAAATGCTACTGAGAAAGTATTGCCAGATATATCCTCTTGGATTTTATCATATAGTGTTTTTTATCAAGGCAGATAATACATTTTTGTTCAATACTACAAGCATTACTAATACCATAATCAAAAAATAAAAGTTAACTTCTAAAATATCAAATATTCTATTTATAAATATTCAAATATAAAACTTATCCAGAGATCATGCTAAATCACAGTACTAAAAATAATCTGTTGCAATATTTACAGACTCAGTATATTACTTCTAGAAGACCATTATAAATTCCCTCTTTACTTCTTCCAGCACTTTGTCATTACTTAGCAGAATAAAAGTTCCTAGAAAAATCTACCTGCTAAACTACATCTAGCCTAGGCTTGGAACTATTTTTCTCTTACTATCTTGGGTTATAAGGTAGTGACAACTTTGCAGTTCTGCACACTCAGTTGCAAACTCATCTTAGTTTTGTGTTTGCTTGTATCTGGAAATTCAGTACTTTAAAAGCTTCAATGGCACACTTAAGACTTAATCCCCTTTGAAGTAGAACACTGCAACCTATGCAAATAATGCTGAGTCAAACTTCAACCCACCAAGGTAAGATGTCGTGCCTTGTTGTGGCAGTCCTCAGATGTGACCACACAATGCTACTTTACTCAACACTGAAGAGGCAATGTGGGACATGAGGCACTTGAAAGAGCTAGTCTTCACAGTCAGAGCTTCCCTTCCAACCCAGTAGAGAGGTTCTGAAGTAGAACCATAGAAGTGGTTCTGAAGTCCTGTCAAATGCTGACTGGCACCTTTAGGCACTCAAAAAAGTTGCTTAATTCTCATGGTAGCTGCTGGAGGGGAAAACAATTTTTTTCCTCCAGTTTGATCATCCAGACTTATGATAAAATCTGGAAAATTTATTTTATTTTTATCTTCCAGAATTACTGTCTGGACAGAATCTGAAAAACCTGACCATTTCTATTGGTAGCAAGTATCTGTAGCAGCTCAGCTGCATATGGCTGAACTTGCCTGAAAACTCAAAATATGCTGCTGCTGTGCATGCACGGATATAGACCATTCAAACAGTAGCATGGAGTGTGATTCAAAGAACAGGTTGCATGCTTTGGCTGCAGCTCCAGCTCCATGGAATGCTTCTACCTTCTCATTCTTCCTATTGGATTCATCCAATGGGCATTTCCAACTGAACATGCCACTGCTCCAGTTTTCCATACATCAACAACAATGAGGAAATGATTCACTCCTTATGTAATCATCAACCTTTAAAAGTATATCAGAACAATAAGAAAGTACATCAGAAAGTGTGACAGAAGAATCCTCACGCTCAGCTTACCCATACCCTAGTTGCTGGAACATGCAACATCAGCACATCAGAGGCTGCAGGATTACCAAATCAGACGGGTGCTGGGATAAATTAGTTCTCAAAATATACACCTACATTTTAATGATACAGCCACTAAACCACAATCTATTTGCAGGAAACAATCTTAAAATACTGTTGAAGTATTTCTCCAACTTAATGAAAATCTAACTCTTATTTATCATTTCATTTGTCTGCATTCCTGTTGTAGTAAGCATGAGTTGTCTTAAAATGAAGTATTTCTTAAGTTTTTCTAGACTTTGCCAGGCAATCTCAAAGCCTTTGTGATCCTCAAGGAGGGGGTAATAGCTTGCTGCATGAGAAACACTATTCTGCAACCAAATATATTCCAACTCTTTTTTAGCAAGGACATTTCTGAATTTAAACCCTAATAACACAAGGAGAAAAGATGGCAGATTAACGACAAGGCAAGCTAAACTAATCCTCCAAGAACCCATTCTGATTGGTACTCAGGTTACTTAGGGCTTTATTAATTGCCTTTTCACCTACCTAATTAAAATGCTTTTTCAAAATAGTGATGATCAAACATTACAGAAATTTTTAGTCTGCCCTCACATTTCCCATCTGAAAGGATCAGCCTTTCATCTGATGAAAATTAAATAGGATAGATTCATAGAGTAATACAGAAAGCTCAGCTGAGACCATTTGATTTTTAGCAGCATGTTCCCATGTATCCAATAGCTTAAATAGTCTTCTATTTCAGCTTTTTGATTACTTTGATATGTGCTACTCTATCCTCTTGAAACCATCTTCTAGGAGGCTTATTGATTTTGTGAGAAATCCATTTTCTGGTTATCCAGAAGGCTATAAAACTGTCATTGTCCATATGATGAAATTCTTAATGGCGCTTTACATATCAGTCTAGTTTCTCCTTCCTTCATTCCCCTCTACATGCCCTGAGAAATTTCCCTGAAGACACATAAATTATTTTCTCTCCATGTAGCCCAGCAACTTCTGCTAGGCTGGCTTGCAGGACCTCTGAGACATGACTCTTGAATATTAGCAGGTGCTTTTCAACACACACAGCTTAACTTATGCGGGATCCCCCTCTCATGTTGTTGAGATGGAGAGCTAATAGAAACTGTACTGCTGGGATAACAGAGAAAGGAATATTTCTTAGGTTAAAAATCAAACCGAACAGTAGGAATTGCTTGAATAAAACTTCTAATAAAAGCCTGTCTATCCAGATAGAAAGGCCCAGATGACTCCATGTTTCCATGAAGAAAGAAAAACTATTCTCAGCATTTCATATGCAGCCTCAGCCCCAACACACAGCCTGCAGCCACTGTCTGACTGGGACCTGAATGATTTTCAGCTGGTCCAGTCGGCTCAGTTTAGCACTGGTTACTGCAGGTCTAGGATGATTTATATTATATATAAAACAGTATGACCTGTAAGGCAAGGGTTGTACAAGGTTTACCAAGGATTTTTTTTGGATGTCAGCTGACAACACACTCAGTATGCATTTCTGATTTGCTAGTTGCATACCAACATCACTCTCAGATATATCCACTACAACATCATTTCTGGTATTAAAGCAAGGGAGGAATGTTTAGCCAAAGAGAGGAGAATTAAATTCTGAAGCCAATGAACAACTGGCAGTTTCATGTGGAAGCTTCTGCAACTTTCACTTACAAGAAAATCTAAGGAAAAAGAGAAAAGACTTAAGATGTGAGAAAACATGTCCTGTCCCAGGAAATCTGGGCACCCTACCTCCAGCTAATTTGGAGAAAATCCACAGGTTGCCATCTGTGCTCCATGCCCAGTGAGGATAGGGACCTGGCCAAGTGGAGTTGGCTGGGAGTGGAACAGATGGAGAAGAAAAGATCATCTCTGCGAAGGGCAGTACAGCTGCCTCTTCTGTGTGCACTCACTCCAGACCCTACAAGGGATTTCAGCATGAATCATCCAGAACTTCTGCCATGCACTTTACTGCAGTAATTGTGATCCCTCAAATAAAGACCACTGCATTAAGCAATTACCTAGTACTAATTGTGGTTTGGACTGATGTCTAAAGGAAATTGTCTAAAACTCTAGAAATGCAGTAGTTTAAAAGTAAGTATGACAGCTTGAATCCATGTATTCTCTTCAAAATCAAGCTTAACACATTGTTCCTGCTATTAATTCCTTTTTTTTTTTTACCTCCTGTAAATAAAAACATTTTTGCAATCATTATTCTTTGTTTTACCCTATTTCTAGCTGTTAAATGTTGGAAGGCTGTCAGAAACTCTCAGTTTCTGACTACTGTCCAGCTTCTACTAGTTAAAGCACATTTAGGGCTGAAAGAACTTTTCAGAACTAAGGAAAAGTGCAAGACACTACATTTAAGATGACTTGTTACAAATTTTCCAAATATCTGGAATATCTCAGAGAATTGTGGGAAAATATGAACATTTTAATACATAAATTTATATTTTCATTTTAAATTTGATGTGTTAATGGAAGAGAATGAAACTTCCTATGAAAAATCAAATTTACCAGAAAAACTTAGTTATTAGAGCCAACTCCATCTCTGAACCAAAGGCTGGCTGTGTTCTCTGCCTTCTCAAGAAGCAGCATACACTGCTGAGGGAATAATTCATCATTTGATTTCAGCAGATATTATAAATAGACACTATATTGGCTGACAATACTTCCACTTCTCCTGAAAAAATTCAAACAAAGTCTGAGGGCTCATTTTAAAAGTGAAGTTTAGAGTCTAGTTTGATAAATATAAGAGTGTTTCTTGAATGTGACTGTCATATTAGTGGAATATTTGTTGTCTGGGACTATATCAATCTGATCCATAAAAGTCTGACTGCTCCATGCTCCACTTGAGGAGAAAAATATATATATATTGGTTTGAATAATTTTAAGTCTTATTTCTAAGCAATTATGGGGTATTCCAGAAATGCTGTGAGGCTGGTTGTGCTGACACTAACACTAAATAAAGATGCTGTTATATGCACGTTTGCAACAAGAAGTGTCAGACCCACTCACATACAGAGAAAACAAATGTGCATTTCCTCCGCTACAATGATCCTGGCAATAGCCACAAGAAATACAGACTGTGCAACAAAGCCACTAGTTTGCAGTCCATATGTGCGTGTTTTTATGACTGCTCGTTTATTTTTTATGTTCTTGTTTATTAACCAATTCTAAAATCTGGGGGTGAATCTTGGCTTTGTTTTTAATCCTCTACAATGAACAGCATAAAGAAGAGCCATCCTATGAACTGACTGAGAAAAGTCACGTAATTATAGCCTCTTCTGTGTTTTCTCTGACACAGAGGCAAGAAGCAATGCAGGAAAGCACATTTGTAGCACAAACTATTTCCTCCACAGTGGAAGCAGATCAGAGGTGTTAGGCAGCCCTTAAAGAGATCCTTCTTCCATTCTGTTTATTGACTAGAGGCAGTACAAGTAAATGATGCGCCTATATTCCTCTAAATGAATATACTTGCTGAGTACAAGTCTTGTGGTAAAGCCACATTTTTTCCTTTCACTTTAACAGCTGCTCCGTTGGATAAAATACAGGGACATGAATCAGTCACCTAAACACACAGGCTACTTAAAAAAATAATCCTTTAAAGAGTTGATTTCACTTGGGGCTCCAGATTTTAGATAACATCTCTAATCTCATGTAGGTGACCAGTTTAACTAGATAACCATAGATTTTATAATTTAGGTCAACTGACAGTAAACATATTTATATAGGGGAACCTTTCCATAATTAAGAAAAATAACTTGGAGAAGTAAAGAATGAAATACTAGTTATCCAAAGCTCTATACTACTGAATAGGAAACTTAACAGAAAGTCCCCTAAGGAATTAAAAATTTGAATATTAGAAGTAGGAAGCCTGATAAGTTTATGCATCTTTATTTCACCTTTCAAGACCAAGAATCAATGTATTTCTTCAGGACTTTGAAAAAATATTTGCAGACAGCACTCTCTTTCCTACGTGTTTACATAAAGTCAATGACCATGCCCCTGAAAACTCTTCCAGTTGTTATACCTTGTGAGATGGAGACACACTAACTGTTTGCTGATGTTTATACAGTTCATGTTTACAAAACAATGAAGAGTTGTATGTCTGGGGCCTCACAAGGCAGCACTCTGATCTGCTGGCACAATCTTAACTCTCTGACAACAGCATAGACTTATCACTTGGGTTTGGCTATTAGTGTTTATTTCTGTCATCTCCTTGAAGCAACTTTGATCCAATAGGGAAAACTTCCTGTGAACAGAGTCTAATAATTTTCTGCAACTATTTTGGCACAGATGTTCTATAAACGTAGGATAGAGTTTAAGTTGCTACTGTCATACAAACTGTGTTATCCATACATACTACTTTCTCTCTGATGAAACCAAAGAACATGGTTAACAGCCTCTTTTACAGATAATACTAAGCAAAGGCAGAGCCCAGACCAGTACACAGCAGAGACACTTATTGCTTAAAATTGAGGGGTAAAAAATCCTTCTGATCTAACAGCTGTCAGCTTTCCAAACAGAAGAAGAGATGATAATATGCATTATTTCTAAATAAGGAAAATATTAATATGAATAAAATGTCCTTTCAATACATAACTGGAGACTCTTATCATCACAGCAACGCTGCCATATGGAAGAAGACCAATAAAAAAAAGTTAAGAGAACTAGGGGTGTCTGGGGACTGTGCAGCTTATGTAGGTAATATCTTATGCATTAAAATGGACAAAACATTTCATGGTTATTTGTGTATCAGTTAGGAAAATTAGATGTGTGACGTTGAATAGAGAGATAACTAATAAACCTTTTGTTTATTGTAAACCAATAACTTATTTTCTTACAAAGTGGGATGGAGCAACTCCTTTTTTAAAAGTTGAAAAAGTACTTGCAGCACCTGAGAGATATGTTGAATATAATTCCTCCATCTCTTCCCTTTTCAGAACATCTCTCAACATACTCGTATTTCACAGAGTTTGGTTGTTCTTTCCCTATGGCTGCATAGCTGGCATAGATAGCTGACTATAAAGGGTATATTACTCACTTTCCTGTCAATAGCATCAAATTTCTAAAGTTTCTTAATGACATGTTATAATTAAAAAAAAAAGTCTATGCTCTTTAAGTCAGAGAATCACCAAGGTTGGAAAAGATCCATAGGATCACCCAGTCCAACCATCCACCCATCACCAATACTTCTCACAAAACCATGTCCCCCAGCACAATGTCCAAATGTTCCTTGAACACCTCCAGGGTCAGTGACTCTACCACCTCCCTGGGCAGCCCATTCCAGTGCCTGACCACTCTTTTAGAGAAGTAATATTTTCTAATGTCCAGTTTGAACCTCCCCTGGCATAGCTTGAAGCCATTCCCTCTCATTCTATCACCAGTTACACAAGATAAGAGGCAGATCCCCAGCTCAATACAACCTCCCTTCAGATAGTTGTAGAGAACAATAACGTCTCCCCTGAGCATCCTCTTCTCCAGACTGAACAATCCCAGCTCCTTCAGCCACTCCTCATAAGGCCTGTGCTCCAGACGCCTCACCAGCTTTGTTGCCCTTCTTAGAACATGCTCCAGGGCCTCAATGTCTTTCTTGCAGTGAGGGGCCCAAAACTGGACACAGTACTCGAGAAAGTCTACTTGAGGGGCCCATCATAATTTGTCCATTCACTGTCTTCTATAAGATGGTATTCATGTCCGGATTTTATAACGATGAAATATTCCCTTCAAGAAAGACTAGGCCAAACAGTTGCAGTTTGATGTTGCACAATGACATTGGTTTTGGCACAGTTGCAGAAGAGTGGTATGGCTGCGAAGAAGAGAAAAATGAACCCCCCCTCCATGCTGCCATGTGACATCTGCAAGCTGATAGGAACATATTGCTCACCAAAGAATGGAAAAAAAGCCCTATGGCAAAACAAAGCATTTGAGGTTCAAGAAATAAATTGAGAAAATATGTATTTGCTATAGTAAACTTACTTAAAACTGAAGGACCATACTCATATTACAGAAATAGTAGCAATACTGTTTTTGCTGCAGCAAAACCCCTTCTGCAGAAATGGTCTGGAATAACTTGTGCAGCTCTGGTTTTCTGTGTTCAAGGAGAAGTAATCACAGACCACAACAGGATCAGAGATGCCCTATGAGGAAAAGTATCATGGAGTGAAGTCAGGCTGGAGGCTGAGGAGCAAGATTTCTGACAATAAGCATTGGAGCAGACAACATTCTTCCCTTTGCCCCCACAAAAAGGAGGACAACTATGAACAAATGTAAAATACAACGATATAAAAACAATTATAAAGGGTACTATTTGAATATGAGTCAAAAGGGCAAAACGGCAAAAACAGTTTAAATCTGCTCTCTACTAAACATCCCAAGACAGATGGAAAACAATTTAATATGCTGTTACCCTTTTTTCTCCAGTACATTTCACTTGGGTCTCTCAATATGCATTACACTAGATTTATATTCCTAGTTAAAGAGTCACATCTTGTTTGGAGTGAAGCAGCAGCAAATGCCTGCCATGAATCTGTGTAATGATGTGCTCAATCCAGAATTGGAAGCTGAAAATCATCTATGCCAACTTTTAAAATTACTGTTGTGTTTACAAATGCTATAGCAATGTAGGAGAATATGATTTTACTTCTCAGGATTTCCTGTCCTTACAATGGGAAAAAATATCTGATATTTAGCCAAGATTTTGGCTCCTGGGGCTTGTACATGCAGTCAATGTCCACAGCATGTGAACATTTGGGTGAACACTTCCAAGGCACAGCACAGATGCCAGTGCAGCTATGTGCTCATACCCTGACCTGGTCTCTGTTATCTTGATGAATTTCCATTCAGTGAAATGAAGTGCAGTTTTGGGGTGGAACATAGCAACTGCTTAACTGCACACAAAAACACTCTCTAACAGCATAATGTGCAGAAAGGAATATGAAGCTGTACTTAACCTTTTTCTAATGTGTTTCTCTGCAGTCATATTTCTTATAAAGTACAAAGAGAAGACCAAGCCATACTTTTATCCTACTCTATATGCACAGCACTGCAGTTTCTAATGCAAAACATGGCTAAACATGTATATGGTAATATATAGAAGTTAAAATAGAAGTACAAAGATAGCGGGACACTTCAGCTACATACAGTACTCTGATAGCCGAGTATTTTCCCTGGGAGACAACCAACTAAATATCTGCACAAAACTATATTCTGAACCTTTTCTTTCTCAGACCCTTCTTGAATCAACAGAATTTCAGACTTAAAGGCCTATAAAATTGCAAAATTAAAATAAAGAAGGTAGGACCTTAGCCATCCTGAGCAAAACAAGATGAATCTGACCATTTGTAAAATGTGACCATCTTTGGAAATGAGAAAGATCTTAGGATATTCAAAGACTTATCATGTCATGTTTTGAAACCTTGGTAGCTTGGACCTGAGTTAGCACCCAGCCACATGGAAAGATTTTGTTTAAAGCTGTAAATCCTTCTAATGATAACTATTTGAATCATTAGACAATTTCCTGCCAAGAGTGATGAAGACTAGAAACAAAAACTAAAACTAAGATGTCAGAAATATCAAAAAGATGAAAGAGACCTTTGGCTTCATTCTGTAGGAATAAGCTCTGTTGTCTCATCTCAGAGCAGTACCTACCACACAACATCAGGGCAGGACACTGGTCACAGAACAAACATTTTTTGTGTGTGCGTTTATACATAAATGACACAGCGGGGAGTATAACTGACTGGGGATGCTTTTCAAGATCCTTTCATGAAAGTGATCACAGAAATGCAAAGAGGTTACAATATTTACTCCAAAGTATAACATAGTAATGAGACTGAATTGAGAAAAAAGTAACCACTTCTTGTAGGTGAACAATCCAAAGCTCATGGGGTTGCCTTTTTGTAAATACCAAGGCTACTTTTGACAAGTGAAAATTAGAGCTAGAAATTATTTCTGCTGTTGTGGGGTTAGTAACAAAACCAGCAAGGGAGAAGTCTGAGTCCTCTCTTTACCCAGCCTTTACACCAGAATTACTCAGAGAACTCTTACTTGCAGTAAAGAAAGGCCACACGTATGTGATGGCTTTTGTATTTTTTTATGGCAGTTGCTTCCATTCTCTGAGTCTGCCTAAGAGCTTGCCATTGTAACTGCCAGCTATGAAAGTGGTCTGCTGTGTCTGGTTTGCTACATAGAGCTAGAGCCAGTATTCTACTTGCTGTGAATCTGCTCTTGGCAAAAAAGCCCACTAGACTGATAGAGATTGGCAAAGGAAATAGCTAGAAATCTGTTGGATAGGTCTAACCTTCATGCTGCCTCTGATAGTTCAACACATCAAGTAATATCTACTTGAAGTAGAGCCAGTAAAGGATTGCTTTCAAAAATACAGCCAATTAGACTCTCACCTCACTCACAAAATAATTTCACATTATTAAGTCTGGATAAAAGATATTTAAAATTACAGTTTTATTATGGACACCTCCCTCTACACAATCCCTCATTTGTTCATTCCTCTTGATAAGAAAAAGCTCCAAATGAGAAATACACTTAGCAACCTGAAGCTTGTGATTAATGAATAAGGAAAAAAAAAAACAAAAAACAAAAACAAAAACAAACGAACAACAAAAAAAAAACACCCTACTCTTTTCCCAGAGGATTTTCTACCACCATGTCCTTTCTGAATTAGCTTCTGCATTGCCATTTTTTTTTTTTTGCAAGTACAATAACTGCAAGGCATCACAATGACAGAAGCAAGCATTACAGCATCTAGATCGCAGCAGAGGCATAACACGTTAATTGAAGTTATCTCTAGGTATTGCATGTTCTGGAAATCAGTATGAATTATGTGAAACAAATGTCATGTCCTCCTGCAAGAAATAATGCTTAATAGCCAGAATTGGTCAGAGAAAAAATATTTGATGGAAGATTTTTTCACTAAAAAATATTATGTCAGACTTGAAAGGTTTTGCTGGAATCTAACTCTTTGATTACACCACCGGAAACATTTCAAAACAATTTTTTTGCAGCATACATTACTTCATGTTAATGAAACTGCCACTCAGCTGAAGTTATGTATGTAGTATGTGATGAGGTATGCATAATATAGAGATTAAAAACAGACATAGCATACGTTCTACATATTTTATTACACGTTGAAAATATATGTTACAGTAAGACCAGATTTCTTTCAAGAAATAAAAGATTTAAATGCAAGTTTTGATTTATATGTTCTTGTATAAAAGTCAAATAACAAAATATCAGAATCTGCAGAAGTGACACTTTCTCAATGAGAAGGAAATAATTGTGTATGATGTGAGGTATTACGGATTAACATCACATCCTATCAATTTTCAGTAGCTCTTGGTCAGTGTGCATCTTGCACTCCTGTGTAACTAGAACTACATGAGAAGAGAGACAACTATGGTAGTGTAGTGGGGAAGTACAGTCCTAAACTTTGATGCATTATTAAAAGTGAGAGACTCATCCAAAGATATCGGTCAGTTGAGTAAAAGCTTCATTTTTTCCTTTTCATGAAAATAACTTATAGTATATATTGTTCATTTGGATAGCATGGAGTCGAAATATGTCCTTCATTTGCTCATTTGTTCCCATTCACCATAAATTTAAAACTGATAATATGTCTGATAGCAGAGATCATTTAATTTTGTATTATTTGGTACAATGTCATGAAGTACAGATACAACTTCAAGGAAGAAGACAGTCGAGTACAACAATTTGCTTTGTATCTATGATATCACAGTGTACAGACTTTTTCGTGAAAAATGGCATAAAAGCATTTGTAGACCTGAAGTCTTGAAAAAGCAGATGCATTTATTTTATTGGGGAAGGGGAAATAAATGTGAAAAAAATGCTTAATGATATGAGAACAGTTACCAAATGTGACGGATGAAATGTGGGGCTGCCAGAATAAGTTTTCATAAAAAGAACTGAAAAAACTCAAATCTGCTACAGTAGAAAAGTTGTCTTACTTATTCAATGTGATATAAGGCCTGCCTTGGTGACAAGAACAAGTACAGAAAGTCAATATGACAGGATTTCCTAACGTGCAATATTACATGTATCAATCAGTTCTAAGTGTATACTTCTAAGTAAAAATGGCAACTATAATAATTGTGTTGTTTTTTTTCCTCAGAAAAGGGAAACAATTTGACTCTCCATTACCTTGTATCAACAAAAATGAAAATTGAATATAAAAATCCCGTAAAAATTAGAATTATGTAAATAAGCAGATAATAAGTGAATATTAGCCAGTAGGTCAGATCTCAAGTTAAATTTTTCCCCTTGAAAGTATATGTATGTGCCTCCACTGAGGTGAAAATTTTCTTGGATGTTAGCCTCACTTACGTAGACCCAACAATACATTTATACAGATGAGTTTCAGTATCTCTCCTAAAACTCTATGGGACACCCAGGCTTTATGATGTAAGCCAGAATGACAGCAATGCAGCTTGCTTTTGCACAGTGTTCTTGTGATTCCTTAAGCACAGGGAGAGGTGGGCTCAGTATCACAGAATCACCTCACACTTAGATGACTAGGGCCTTAATCTCCTGTATTTTCTATCTTTGACACAGAACAGGCTGTTTTAGCATCTCCGGACATAAGTCAGGAGCTCTTATAAAGAAAATTATATTCTGATTATTCAGCAGTTAATAGGGGAAACAAAATTATCAGAAAGTTATTTAATGCCTACTCTTTTAAAATATTTTTACTTTAAACATTTTTTACAAAGCTCCTATTATTTGCATAAGTAGAAAGGGTGTTAGAAAGCAGAGGGGACTGCGCAATTTCTGATGCCCTCCAGACCCCTTGCTAGGGTCATGTATGGCATGTTATGCATCTCAGATGATATCTGCTTTTCACTAAAAGCAGCAGACAATGAGGCTTTGGGGAAATGTGTGAAACGGTTGATGGTTGGACTAGATGATCTTGTAGGTCCTTTCCAACCTAATGTATCTATGAATCTATGAAACGCAGCACCACTAGAAATATGACACAAGACAGGAATGTCACCTTTACTGCTGTTGTCAGCATGTCAGCAATGCACTCTTTTCCCTCCAAAACCAGACCATAAGTTATTTTTGAGGAGTAGTGTCTGCAAATCAGCTAGGTTGATAGATTTTCCTGCAGTAGCAGAGGAGAGCAAGAAGAGAAAGTGGTCCACTTTTCACTGTTGGGAATACTAAGATCTAGTTGAAGTGGCATCCAGTCTTATGTGGGGAACTGTCACGGTGTTAACC
>VXAB01010770.1:229286-261001 GCA_013399175.1 Odontophorus gujanensis | reverse complement strand
TATTTGATTCCTTTGACATAAATTGAGACTAAGGTAGATTAGGGTTAAAATGAATACAGATACAAGATCCATCACTTGCCTAAAGTACTTCTGTCTCTTGGTCTTACTTGAGAAGGTTACAGTTTATTGTTATGGTGCCAGCCAACAGTCATAAATGATTATGCACTTATTTTCAACTACAGAGATCAGTAAGATTCACTGAAGTCTCATTTTTGAAAGACTTTGGTCAATTCCTGAATGCTCACTGAGGCTGTACAGTTTTTAAATGCAATAGGTATCTTCCCCCAGTCTTCTGTGGTGATTTTTTTCCTGAAAATTTTATCACATCTCTGTTGTCAGATCTGTTATTTTTTGCCTATATATATATATATATAAAATTACAAAAGGAAGAATTATATGCTAGGCCTTCAGAAATTCTTTCATCTATTTTTTTTAAACTAGAACTGTCATCCTCCACTACAGCCTCTTGCAGATTCTCTACCCATAAGGCATAGTAATTCAGAATTGAGAGAAACCAACAGGTTTTATTGCAGCAAAGAAAGATTTTACATTTCAGGATACCACAAGTGTAACGTAGACACCACTCCGTGTGTTGGAAAAGAACTGGATGAAAAACTACTTTTCATTTCATAGATCTCATAAAAGTTTAAGACGTTAACATTTTCCTAATTTCATCTAAGGTAAAAGCCAAACTGCTTTTTCAAAATAGCTAGAACTGAAGTAATTTTTTAATCTGAGAATGGTGTTGTTTAAAGTTTTCTTCTGCTTTAGTCAATGTCCAGACTTGCTAGTACATACCCAGGAAAAAAAACTTCTTTTGTATAATAAATACTTTTTTCTAAAAACTTAATTTTTAAAATAACTATGTTACATATAAAGCTGATCCAGCATGATTCATGCAAATTAAAGCACTGGAAGAAAGACTTTGTTATTTATGGCCAACATGCTAACTGGCAGAAAAGAGTCCTGGTATTATACGCTGAAAATATGTTTCATAACTCTTCCAAGCTTTAATACAAGTCAGAGTACAATAAATGTTTCTTCAAAGAGTTCTGCAAAATTAGCTGTTATTTTTAATTTATTCAACTAGGGAAAAATATTCTACTTTCCTTTTTTATTTTTCCTGTTTTTTTTTTTTTTTTTTTTACCTTTTTTCCTTCCTTTCTTTTCTTTTTTTTTTNGTATATATATGAAAGTATTTGGAATGGCCAATGCTAATTTTATCTAAGTATGGTATTCATTCAAAGATCTCCAATAATGTGGAAATCTGTTATGTCAGATACCAAAACAATGTTTAGGTCTCGCAAGTCTGAGATCACATTCCTTCTGATTGTTGAGTAAATAATATTCATTTGGGTTTTCGCTAGGTATCTGGAGTTTCAAGTTTCTTAGGATAACCAATTGTGATAATCAGTTATGAGATGAAACAGTTTTCAGAGAGCTCTGAATTCTCTACTTGGGTCTGCTCAGACTACTCTTCCATACATAGTTGAGAAGTATCTGAAATTTAAGAAAACTCAACAGAAATTTTTGAACCACATGCAACCTAACTGTTGGTAAATTACAAAACCTTTGTTTTTTAATAGAAACGAGCACACAGTGCTATCAGACTATAAAAGATGTCTTGCAGTGAAGTTGCTGTTTTAATACATTTGAGTTCTTCATGATTAGGTAGGTTAACATATTTTGTAACCCATGAAATAATTATTTTCAAGTTGATACATCTCTTTTCTTCACAAAGAGGTCAAAACCATAAAGATATGTAGCTTTTAATAGTGTGTTGTTGGAAAAAATGTCCCCAGTGACACCTCATTACACTGGTAGAAAGGAAAAAGCTTATTCTTTAATACTTACTAAGCTAAGTCCAGTATAACACACTTCACACTTAAGATGTTAACCTGGACATATTTACCTTCTGCAGTTGCAGCAGAAGATGGCAGTCTTTATTCAGCATAAAACACCTAGACTAAATATTTTTATTTTAAGGAGCAGTAAGTATTCTCATACATTAAGGAAACCTATATGCAAATAGTAATACAGTAAATCTTTTGTAAGCATGTCACTTCTGAATTAACAGCTATGTAATAAAACAGAAACCATATTTTGCATTATTAAAGCACAAATGAATGAGATTATGCAGCACTAATGACTGCATCATTGAACTAGGCTGTCTTGTGCTTGGTGCTATATATGTATGCATATTCATTAACAAAACAACAACAACAACGACAATATAAAAAAAAAATAAAATAAAACAACCAACAACTGTTTAGAGGGTAAAAAGGTTATTGATTGTCCTTTCAACATGGAAAATTCATGTGTGGTATTTTTTGCATGTGTAGAGCTAGATGATTCAAATATCAGATTAGGTGATTTCTTTCCTAAACAGAAAATACGTGAATATGAAAAGCTCCAGATGTTTATTCCATGCAATTCAATATATCTAAAAGTGGAA
Organism: Odontophorus gujanensis; assembly: GCA_013399175.1. NCBI lineage: Eukaryota > Metazoa > Chordata > Aves > Galliformes > Odontophoridae > Odontophorus > Odontophorus gujanensis. Next base: position 258,546 of record VXAB01010770.1, on the reverse strand, counting down.
GACCTAACATTCTTAAAATTGGACCAAATGCTTGAAGGATTATTGTTTGTAGTCTTTTCCACTGTTTTTCTAGAGCTAATGATAGACATCAAACACAAATTCCTCTTTGCGCTCCTTCCATCTGTCTTCTGATTTTTTAACTGTATTAGTCATAACTCTAATTGAAGTAATTTTCTACCACTATTGCAGCTACAGGAAGCACATATGTTTCACTGGATAAATTATTTTGCCTCCTAAGATAGGCCTTCTAATTCTCTAATTTTTCCAATAGTTCCGAGTAAAAGAGCTTCTTGTATTTGATTCCTTTGACATAAATTGAGACTATGGTAGATTAGGGTTAAAATGAATACAGATACAAGATCCATCACTTGCCTAAAGTACTTCTGTCTCTTGGTCTTACTTGAGAAGGTTACAGTTTATTGTTATGGTGCCAGCCAACAGTCATAAATGATTATGCACTTATTTTCAACTACAGAGATCAGTAAGATTCACTGAAGTCTCATTTTTGAAAGACTTTGGTCAATTCCTGAATGCTCACTGAGGCTGTACAGTTTTTAAATGCAATAGGTATCTTCCCCCAGTCTTCTGTGGTGATTTTTTTCCTGAAAATTTTATCACATCTCTGTTGTCAGATCTGTTATTTNCTAATGAATGTCTGAAAATCTGTTAGGAAAAGTGTTATCTTATGTAGATAGACTTCCAAAAACAAAATTCTAGGAGTCTGTAAGATGTCACTAATGCTTGAGACAGGTGGAATCTGATGATACAATAATGACAAATAGAAATAATTCTGAATGTTCTGTGGATTGATCTTTTCATCTCTGGTAGCCATATTTTAACCATTGTGATTTGATATATATATATATATTTTTAAGAGAGTAACTACAGTATTTTTACTGAGAGTTAAACTGTGTAATTCAGTGTTGTTTTTTTTTTCCTTCCCTATTTTTTTTCTCTTTCATCAATAGATTTTACCTTTAATTTTGTTAAAAATGGAGAGAACAAGGTCTCAGAAATACAGAGGAGCTGGAGAGAGGTAGTGTTTTTTCCTCACAAATACTTTCTGTCTTCCTTCTTTCCTTTGTTGTACGTTTCTTCAGTAGTGTTTCTTAAAAAATGCCATTATAATTAAAAGTAGTTATGAAACTGTATCAGTAAAGATAATCCTTCATTCTTAATGGGGAATTCTGATAGTGGTTTTTCCTTTTATTTTTTTATTTTTTTCTCCAGCCTAGCCTTTTATCTGTTTGTTTGTTTATTTGTTTTCAGGGTAAACTCTTCAATATGTTATACTTTCTTCCTGTTGAGCTCTTAGAAGCTCTGTTGCTTTACATGGTTGAACTCAGCTCAACAAATAATTGTTTTTAAATGCCTATGAATAGGATTACATAGCACCCAGGAAATGAAAGCTCAGCTTCAAATCTGATATGGAGAGTTTCTCAGAAAGAAAATGTAATGAAAACATTTTTTTGTTAGAACTGCATTGCCGAATTTGATTCTCAGCTCAGATTTATAAAAGATCTAGGCTGCATTAGATTTATAGTTTCTCAGCAGGGTATCATCACTCTTAGGTCTGTACTCTCAATGCTGAAGGGGTTGGAAACCCCACTACTTCCTAGTTATTGCAGAAGACTTTAGGATACAGGCTGTTGTAATTATTTTGGCAAGTAAGACTACTGATATTTTGAAGGTCAGAACCCCAGAAATTTAGGAATATACTGAAGTGATAACTTCCCCATCCCTGGAAAACACCATCTAATTTCATACTGACTCTTGCATTTTGGTTTGGTATCCTTTATTATGGTTTTACACTACAAATGCTTATGCACTAAGATAGCACTACACAGTTGACCATAGAACAGAAAATGCCATGTGAAGAAACTCAGAATGACATGAGTCTAGAAACAGAATGTTTGCACTGTCACTGTCTAAAAAGCTGTGTACTGCCAGACTTGGGCACTGAGTGGAGTAGTATTAGCCTGGCAATTCCTGAACCTCAGTATGCACGAGTACTATAAACATGTCACTGCAAAACTAATTGGCTCTGCTCTGAGAAAACTATATAGGTAGAGCATGTTCAGTTAAGTAAGGGATATGCTTGTCTGAGCATTCATGAATGCTCTAATTTTATTTTGATGGATATATCATTTTCTCTGAGATATTGGAAGAATTTCATTTGTCAAGTATATAATCAGTGTTATGATGGACACTGAGTTACATGAAGCCGGAGCTGAGCAGTAGAATGAACTGCAGTGTCTGGAAACCTTGTTTGAATTGAGAAACAGTTACATTTAGATGTCTAAATTCCCTAATCTTCAGGAATAATTAGCAGTTTTCATTGTAATTCAGTAGCTCCCAGTCTCTACTGTTCTGCTGTTCTTCCTGACAAATAAAGAAACTGCATGACATTCTGGATATCTTCCAAGAGCATAAATATATACAAAACAGTAATGCTACGGTAGGTAGGTTGCTAAAGTATGATCAAACAATAAGTTAAATGCATAATCTTCTGCTTGTCATGGCTCATCACATCACCCTTTTACTCACTGATGATTCTTATTTGTAACATTGTAAGATTAGATAATCTGTTGCTTCAAACTAAAATGTTTTACCAGCATCCCTAGAATTTTTCCTATTTATGCCAATAACATGAATAGTATCTCATATTTCCTTTTTTTCTGATACAGTAAAAGGAATGTTCTCTTTCCAATTTTAATGTCTTAAGAGTCCAGTAAATAATATTTTGGATTTTTGAAGCCAAGATGATTAAATTTACTTAGCTCTTTTTTTAATTATTTTTTTTATTTTTTATTGTTGTTGCTTTTAGGGACATCTGAAATTTGAGTGGCCATATTATCTGAGAAAAAGGTGGTAGGAAGAACTTTCATTTTCTGTAGTAGATAAGTAATTTGTAATTCTGCTGATACTGGTTCCTGGTAGGTAGAAGATAAATAAACATAGAACCATAGAATTCTTATATTTGAAAGTGACCTCTGAAGGTCATCTAGTCCAATACCCCTGCAATGAACAGGAACATTACAACTTCTTTACTTCCATTACTTGTACACCGACTGTATTTGAGAGTTAAAGGACACCATTGTGCCATTAGTTCAGCGCCATTCATTCAGAACATAACACAGATGGTCTCCTACTGCTGGACTTCAATGTATAACATTTTCCTGTCTTTCAACCCTCTCATACCACATCTCAGCTACTTGCCTTTATTTTCAAGATATAATTAATCATAGAATCATAGAATGACCTGGGTTGAAAAGGACCTCAAAGATAATTGAGTTTCAAACCCCCTGACACTAGACTAGGCTGCCCAGAGCCACATCCAGCCTTGCCTTGAATGCCTCCAGGGATGGAGCACCCACAACCATCTGGGCAACCTGTTCCACTGCGTCACCACCCTCTGAATGAAATTAGTTTATTAGTTTAAAACCATTCACCCTTGTTCTATCACTATCAACCATTGTAAACCATTGTTCCCCCTCCTGTTGATATGCTCTCTTCAAATACTGGCGAGGCCACAATAAAGTCCACTTCCCTCAATCTTTCCTCATAGGAGAGGTGCTCCAGCCCTCTGGTCATCTCAGCGTCCCTCCTCTGGACCAGCGCCATGATCTCTGAGTCTTTGTTGTGCTGGGGGCCCCAGGTCTGGACTCAGTACTCCAGATGGGAACTCACAAGAGCTGAGTAGAGGGGGACAATCACCTTTCACTCCCTGCTGGTCACCCCTTTTTTAATGGATATATTTGGCCTTCCAGGCTGCAAGCGCACTCTGCTGAATCATGTCCAGCTTCTCACCCACCAGCACCCCCAAATCCTTCCCCACAGGGCTGCTTCCAAGGAGTTCATCTCTAAGACTGTATAAATGTTCAGGATTGCCCCTGCCCAGGTGCAACACCTTGCAATTGGCCTTGTTGAACCTCATTAGGTTCACCTGGGCCCACTTCTCCAGCCTGTCCAGGTCCCTCTGCATGACTTTCCTTTCTTCCAATGTATCAGCTGCATTGCTCAGCTTGGTGTTGTCCACAAACTTGCTGACGGTGCACTAGATTCCATTGTCTATGTCACTGATGAAGATGCTGAAGAGTACAGGTCCCGAGACTGTCCCTTGGGGGCATCGCTCGTGACTGGCCTCCACCCAGACCACTAATCACAACACTTTGACTGTGACCAACCAACCAGTTCTTAACTCATTGAGCAGTCCATCCTTCAAATCCATATCTCTCCAGTTTAGAGAGAATTTACACACTTCTTTTTTTCAGTTTCTGGACTGCTTATTGCCAAGAGACTCCATCATCACTTTGTTAATTTTCAGATAAACATTTCTTTATTATCCTCTTGCCTGTTCCTTTTTTCCCTGATGAATAGAGCTTTCCAACATGGTCTTGTGAAACCACAACTATAGTTGTCTTTGAGCTTAACCACTGAATTTTTTTGTGTCTTCTTGTATTTTAGCAAGATGTATTATTTGGAAACAATAACAAATACAGATTATATCAAAATTATAATTTAGTGAAATGGGAAATGGATGAAAAAAAGAAAATGATAAAAGTTTTTATTACTTCATTCAAAAATTGATTTCAAATACTTTTATTTCTTCCTGTAGAAGATTTCATTCACAGCAGTTCACTGCTGAGGAATTGTAGATTTTGATGAAAGAGGACATGTCTGTAAGAAAACTAAACTTTTACATAAATTCTGTAAGCTAAAGAAACTGAGTTGTGTCACAATCAACTGATAGAAATGAATGACAATATACTTAATCTCTCCCATACGTTTTATATTCAGTATGGTAGAAGTACTATTATATTCCTTTCACATACCAGGATTGGTTTTCTATCTTGTACTGCCAAGTATCAGTGATGCTTAACCATTGTTGACATTTGTGAAGCTCTCTTGAATGACTGTTGACAAAAAAGCTTTGCAATGTATGTTAAAAAAATACTCAGGGGAACTAGAATACTGTAAATCCCACTTCCAGCCTATCCAAAATGTTTGTATATTTGAAGTTTTAGGCATTTACATTATCCAGTGACTTATGGAAGTACTTGCTCATTGTAGCATCTTGTTTCCTCCTAATCTCACCATAAAAATAAAATAAAATAAAATAAAATAAAATAAAATAAAATAAAATAAAATAAAATAAAATAAAATAAAATAAAATAAAATAAAATATTTTTTTCCTCTTAGCTTTTAATCTTGTAATTTTGCAATTAATGTCACTTTTAGGATGTCACTTTTTTCTTATTATTTGGAGGGATAATTGTAGGCAAATAACATTTTACAGTCTGAAAATCCTTTGAGCTTTTCTAAGTAAGTGCCTGATGGATGCTATCAGATTGATTTATTGTCTTGTACAAATTTCTGTTGGCAGACATTGAAGTTGCAAGAAAATCCTTGGCACTATGCATTCTTGTATGAACAATATATCTTTGTGGAATGACTATTCTCCACTTCATGGAGATTGGTCTTTAAGAGCCCATCCCTTATTTACATCTAAAAATGAGACTCAAACTTCTGTACAGATAGAAAAAAAATCAGAAATTGATGAAAAGCTTTCATTCTGAAGAAATCATGTGTTACTACAACTTTATTATGACAGGAAAAATATTTTCAAAAATATGTAGGTATAACTCAGGGATTTGACAGATTTTATCCAAGTGTATTTTCTTCAGTGTGCGACACAAACGTAATTCCCTCCAACAAAGACCGACCAAGATTCACAGGGTCAGCTCAAAGTCCTTTCTGCAACAAGATAAATTCCCAGAAGAGGCAACGCTTCAAATGACAGTGTTCAGCCCCAGAATTATAGATGGCAGGAGGAATGCTACCAGTATGTGGTAAAAGCACGAAACTCTAGGATATTTTTCAGCTCTTCTCAATCAGGAAATTATCATTAGAATTTTTACTTTTTTCTTTCTCTCTACTCTGTTCCTGGAAGTTAGTAGCATTGATAAAGACTGTCTCCAACACAGAAAAACATAAACAAGTCTGTATACATGAAAAATGTAGAGGAAAGAGTGAAGATCATGCTCTGATTGAAACACGTAGGTATAATGCCATTATTTAAATAAAAGATGAAAATTACAGAATAAAAACCAACTTTGAGAAGAAAACTTACATGACATTAAGCTGTGCCCAAAAGACTTACTTACAAAGTAGCAAATTTGTGAATTAAATGCTGGTGTTACACTTTTGTCAGACTCTTGAAAAACGTTTTGTGTTAATTTTGAAAGACTTCTTGCAGATAAATGTTTCTGATTAAACAAAACACCTTGACCACATCTGCACTGGACAAAATTTAAGTAGTTGGATAAATGGCTACACCGGTTTTCAACATGGGAAAGAAGTGCATAAACTGATTTTGTATCTTTTTACAGTCTATTATCTCTGACTGTTTCTTATATATTTTTATATATTTCCTGATGAGTTTCAATTAATATTCAGCAGTTTTCTAGTTTACTATTTCATTTCTTATATTAGTTCAAGGGCAGTGTGAATTGTCTGTTCAAAATGCAGCCCTCTGTACAAATAATCTATTTATAATTTATTCTTGAGATAAGAAACAAAAAGCTTTGAACCCTTAATGTGATCAGTTCAGAACACTTATGTCAGTGTAAAAGGAAAACAATAATTCTGTGTGTTTGAAGGAGATTATGAAAGAAATTTGAGATCAGCCGTGAGATCAGTGAATTAGCTGGCCCTTAATCTACTCTTAATTGACGATTTTTGATAGCTATAAAAGAGAACCTGGTATTATTTTCTTTCTCTAAAGTAGCAGTGATTCTACTTAATGATAAAATATTGCAAAAAAAGAAGGATGGCCAGCAGGGAGAGAGAGGGGACTCTCTTCCCTCTAGTCTACACTCATGAGGCCCCATCTGGAATCTAGGCATGGGGCTTCCAGTGCAAAAAAGACATGGAGCTGTTGGAGGTGGTCCAGAGGAGGCCATGGAGGTGATCAGAATACTACTCCTATGAAGACAGTCTGAGAGAGCAGTGCTTGTTCAACTTGGAGAAGGAAAACTCCAGGGAGATCTCACTGTGGCCTTTCAATTCCTAAAGGGAGTTTATAAGCTGGAGGAAGACCAACAGTTTCTTTGGTCTAATAGTGATAAGACAAGGGAGAATGACTTTAAAATAAATAAGGGGAATTTTAAATTAGATGTTAGGTGGAAACTCTCTATCCAAAGGGTGATGATGCACTGGCACAGGCTGCTCAGAGAAGCTGTGGTACCCCATCCCTGGAGACACTCAAGGCCAGGTTGAATGGGGCCCTGGGCAGCCTGAGCTGGTGGGGGCATCCCTTCCCACAGCAGCAAACTGGAGCTGGGTATGCTTTGAATTCCCTTCCAACCCAAACTGCTCTGAGATTCTGTGATCCTTATTGCTAAATCAATCAATTAGGTAACTGCAGATCAGTCAGCTGTCTGTGCTTGTTTACTAGTAAATCTGCAAAATTTCACATATGAATATCTGCTTGTAAGTTTTTAAGAATTGTACTTTCTGACCATTTATTTTCAGCAGCTTTCAAACAGTGGCAGGTATGCACTTGCAAATGAATAGGACCTGACCTTGGAGCTGATTTAGGGTAGAATCATAAACAGCATGGCAAAAGTCTGCTTTCAAGTGGGAGTTAAATGGTGATGTGTAGAACCTTGTGTTTTATCTTGGACTTGCTCAGACATTTATATTATAGTATAGATAAACTGAATCAGGCAAGTATGGGAATATCACTGGTGTGAAGGGGGCTAAGTGAGCAAATACAGTGCTGGAGTTGACCTTCAGTGAAGATTTAAATAGCAGCGGTGATGAGATAGATTTGTTCTTTGTGGTCATGGAAGAGCTCTCACAGGAGGAAGGTGGAAGAGGCCATGTCATTGTCAGCAAATGCTAAGATTGCTGCTGCATGATGGTAAAGTGCTGTGAGTGAAAATCTAAGTATGCATGAGTGAGTCTCAGGAGAAATTACAGCATGATGGAAGTATATCATGAGGAATATATGCAAATGCAAGAGCTGGCTGTGGAGATGGGCATAAAAGTGTAATTTCTCTGAATCCAATAAATGCTTTGTTCTGGTTAAGAACTGAGCAGATTGAGTATTAAGTAAGCAGCACATAGTAGTCTGGACTGGATTGTTCCTGCCATAGGAAGTTATTCTAAGCACTAGCAAACAGATGTTAATAGGTTGAAACTTAGTTGCACTAAGCACTTATGGAAACATTAGAACTGAAAAAAAAAAATAAAAAAAAAAGTGTTTCTAAATAACAAATTCCATATCTGCATATACTTAATCAGAGGACTGGGAGGGAGAAAAAAATACCTTTGTTTTGAGGAGGCAACAGATCCTTGAAGACTCAATTAACAAGATCATTTTGACCTTTGCATACCATTTGAGAGCTGTTTTTCAGTAGCTATGTCAAGACATTCAGAATTCATTCTGATACATATTTATCATCTCAATATGTTTCCTTTAGTATATGTACTACTGAGGTCCTTTCCTCTTCTGAGATGAAAATACCTGGGCTTTATTACTTAAAGAGAGGGACCCTAAATGTTTCAAATCTCAGGCTGCATCAATATGTAGCTTTATGAGTTCTTGGGCAGAAAAGATAATCCGTGATACATGCAGATATTTCATTAACTTGGAGGAAACCTAAAAGGTAGATGATGTTATGCACTAAAACATGCAAGCAAGCTCATGAATTTTAACTCATTGAAGCTGAAAGTATGAGGAGTTAAGACAAAAGTGAAAAGAAAGATCATAGTACCATATCTGTTTTTATTAAGAGGGCCCCATATGTTCAGCACTAAAAAAGTCTGCTACATCAAATACACTCCATGTAGGTCTTCCAATACTGAGGAACATAGTCTTTTGTGCACAAATGTTCTCCAGGAGAAAAGTGTGGGCAGGGTGTTTGGAATATAGTTAGCAGAGCTTGAAACACAAAGGTCACTAACTTCCATGACAGACTGCCTGAGTCAGCTTCACATTTTAGTCTGTGACACACAAGTGAGAGGAAGGTAAAGGGAACTGCTTTCTTCAGAGGATTGAATCTAGGTACACAACTTAATCACTTCTTCCTTGTCTGAAATGAGACTGTGAACTTATGTTTTCAGAAAGGCTTATTACATTATCAACAGAAAAAGGTATTTGAATCTCAATCTGGAAGTATGGGATTTGGAAAATATATACACAGATGTGTAATTCTGATCCTAATGTCATATGGAGAAAAATTAAAAAAGAATACGTGAATCTGAACCTGAAAGAGAAATCTTTTTTACTTACAAAAATTAAAAAAATGTGTATTACAGTGCTATCAATGACAGTAGAAAAACCTGCCTTTTTCCAAAACTTTCTGTACTTTTCATTTTTAAACTCTACTCTATTGTTTCTTAGCTGGGCAGGTCCCATTTTTCCTTTGTGTTCTATTGCTTTATGAATTTGTTTTTTCAATTTTTCAACATTTATCACTCTAAAATGTTCTTTTTAAATAAACCTAAAATTGAACAAAAAGAAAATAGCTGTCAGTGGTTTACAGGCTGGTTTGGATGGGTTCCATGATGATTGGGGTGGGGGAATCCACGGACCCATGCCCTGGGAGAAGGGAAGAAGGAAAGGGAAAAGGAATATGGAGATGGGTCTAAAAACTAAACAGCAGTAATGATCTGAGGAGGAAAGGTAATTTACTAAATAAGATATCAGAATGCAAAATAACACAATGTAATATAAAATAACTGGAACTGAACATAATAAATCAAATAAAATAAGAGAGTGTCCAAAAAATCAAAGGCCTTACACTAATGCTGAAGGAGAGATGGTAGGGAGCACCCGCTGCTGGGTCAATCTGAAAGGGGAAGAGCCTGTGTCTCGTGACACATGCACAGTTGTTATCTTTCCCTCTGAGTGGAAAACGTAAAAACACAAAGCAATGCAAGGTCATCTGGGTTACATATTTCTCTTCGGAAACAGGAATAACCAGAACTATTGATGATCCATGGAAGTGGAACATTAACTCTTTAACTCCCAATGCACTACATTATGTTATGATGTGACATAACAGTAACAGAAGTCATAAAACTATGACAACAGTAAATTGTTAAAGCATTTATGCCAGAGACAATAACACTTCATGATATACAGAGAGTCTTTGCTCTTAATGGTCACCTTACACAGTCACATAAGACTACAACAAAGTGTTAGCCAATTAAGAATAGTTTGGATTCCTCCAACAAAGAGGAGAAAAGAATGAAAAAATCATTGTGACAAGAACATCAGTAAATTGTCTTAACATCTCTCTGAATCATGAGTACCATTCACAATTGTTTTAATCTTATTAATATCCTGTGGGTCAGTTTTCTGTCAGAGCTGCAGTAAAAAAAATACAAAGCTTCGAACAATATTTCTACTTTCAATACATATCATTCCCATATAATTTGTCTATACGTAAGACAATAACTCTATATAAGTAATCTGAAGATTTAATAGGGGAATATCATTATTTTAATAACGTACAATAAATATATTTTCTGAATTTTGTTGTGGTTTTTCTACTTTTTTTCTCAACTTTAACTGGTGAACTCTTTCAGGGTGGACTAATGATCCACCAAAAATTCAGTGTCTTCAGTTTCCATCACAACATTTTCTTCAGTTTTGAAGACACTATTGATTCTTTCCACAGATGTGTATTTTTCAGATAATAAACATAAAGCCAAATTTTGACCTTACGCTTGTTGTTCAGAGGAACTCCTGAAAGATGATGAAATAGACTCACTAATATAATGATAATCAAGAGCAGAGTTTGACTGGGAAAGAATGGTTTATCAGACATGTAATCATACTGATCAAAATAATTTCCAAACTGTCAGGTACTGGTAGCTTAGAGGGTGTTTTAGTTGTTCTCAGTATCATTCAGAACATGTAACTCCTAAAATAATGAGTAACTGTACTCTGAGGTAGTATACATAATGAGAAGTTAAGACATGAGATTGAACTGCTTGGACCAAGTGATATTTCTTTCTTTCATAGCTCACTACAGTCTTGATCCAAGCCTGAAGCTGTCAAATACTGTCACAGCACAAAAATAATGAATTGTCATTTAGCACTTAACTTACTGGCTCAGCCTCAGACGTATTAGATTAGACCATAAATTGGAACATCTGCCTCTGTCTAATATTAAAACCGTAGGACAAATAGGGCTCTGCAATACTTCACAGACAATTTTTTGGGGGAGAAAGGTTCTGAGGTTTCTAATGAGTATTTATTTTAATTTGTGAAGTTTAAAGTTATAAATATTTTCATCTATGCCACGTAACCTTTAAATCTCTGAACTTTCTGCTAGGAGTGGTTAGAAGAATCATCTGGATGATCAGCTGGTCATTTTTATACTGGGACTTAGACTCTGTTAAAGGTATATGGCATTTATCCTTTCTATCAAAATTTAATACCAACAGTAGTCATGTAGTTAAAAGTACTAAGCTATGAATTATCAACCACTATTTCAATTAAATATATTTCATTATAATGGCTTGCATTAATTGCTTAAAAACAATAAGAATTTTTTACATTGTAACTGTCAGTGTGTTGTTGCTGACCATCAAGTTTTACGTTGTTGTCAAAAAATTAACTTCTGAAAAGAGAAAAGCAAGTGTCAGATTAGTTGATGGATCATAAAAGAATCATTATTCCTATTCAGTGTTAGAATAATACATATGCAAATGCAGTAGCTTGAGATTTTTATAGGTTATTAGGAAATACACTAAAAATAATCCAGGAATTCCATTCAGCTTTTGTTAAAGTCTCAGTTCAGTATGCCATTTAAGCACATACTGAAACACATCTCTCGTGAGGAAAGCACTGAAGAAGATGCTTAAATTCACTTTTGGAAATGTATGGACAGCTGGAACATAGACTATGCATTTATATCAGGACAAGCTGAGGTGTTTGGAACAAATGTAATTTATTTCAATTGGCTTTGTGTTAGTTCCTAAATACATATGTTTGTTGCTTTTGCTGTTGTTTTTAAATGACCCCTGTTCCCAATAACAGGCAGCTTTTTGAAACCATGAGGTTTGCAAAAATTAAATGCATTTAACTTTTTGAAAGAATCTGGCTGGAGTAGTTGAAGAGGTGCCATTTGTAGCTTTCTTAGCACCAACACTTCTTTAGCCATTGGTGGTGTTTCTTCAGTCCAAACTGGTGTTGGAAACAGAAGACAGGGCTGGATGTACACATGGTATTGCATATAATACCACGATTATACATAACACTCATAAAAGCAGTGTTTTCAATATTTGTGCAAGATGGTCGGAAGGAAAAGATGGTAAAGGCTATAAGAAAGCGGTTTCCCAATGGAACTTTATCTTTCCCTGGTATCTAAACACTAAATGATGGTTCAGAAATTTTCAAAGCAATTCAAAGCAGTTAGACCCACGTGAATACTTTTAATTTCAACTTTATAACTTTATTAATTACTTTATTACTGCATGGAGACAGTATGCCATATTTTGATAGTATAAAACATGAAATATTTCAATAAAATAATCTTTGTATTACTAAATATCTTTAATTTTATTCAGACATTATTAATTTTTCCTTAGCTTAATGTCACTGAATATCAAAATATCAGAATTTCTAATGGGAAATAAGTTTGCTTTGTGATCTGTCTTTACATTTTCTCTTAATGGAATACGTATCACTAAAACATAATCTGTTATTATTACATTCTTATACATAGCATATTTTGAAATTAACTAAAATTTTAGGTTAGGAATATTAGGGTTCATCACTCTTTGTATTTGCTTTCAAATCAATACATTAAACAAAGTCTCTCTAAATATCTGAGGAACTGTCTACTATATGCTTAAATCTAGTTATACTTTCGCAAATATAACAGATTTATCATTACTAGATGCACTATAAAGATGCACTTTACAACACGAAAGTCTTTGTAACAGATGTGCTTGACATCAGTACAGATACAGGCAAGACAGAATCTGGACTAAATCAGATGAGACTCTGAAATTTTGTTTTATTTAAATTCCCCACACACATCTCTCTTGAAAACCTCCTGTATTCTTCACAATTTATCTGTTGAGTACAGAATATATCACACTCATCTTGTTACAGATATGGCTGTTTAAAGAACTCTTTGAATTCAAGGCATATCTACAGGTCAAGCTCATATTTTATTTTTTTCAATTTATTTTATCTATCTAACCTTAGTCAATCATGTTTTAAATACATATACTATTTGCCCAGACTGTCTTAATAAGTATTGGAGAGTGTCATGGAGTTATCTCTAGATCTATCTGTGTCCATGACAGGGGAACAGCAGGCCCAGAGGACCACTGGCCTGAAATAAAAGGGGGCGGAGGAGTATCAACAATTTGGCCTGGTTCTGTGACTAATGGGGCAGGGAGATCCAAAAGCCCATTCCCTGGGAAAGGGAAAAAGGGGAAAGGGTGTGAAAACAAAACAGTGGTAACCCTAAACCTAACTCTGATATATCATATCAGAATGCACAGTATAATACAATGTAATAGGAATTGAGATTAATGAATCAAATAAAAAGAGAGAGTGTCCAAAAGCAAAGACCATAGTTTAAAGCTAAAGGCAACATGTCTAGGGAGCACAGCATGCACTGTCAGGATGAGCAGAAAAAAAACAGAGGCAGTACCAGGACTTGCAAGCTGTTGAATCTTTTCCTCTGAATGAAAAATGGGAATGCAAAATCCTCTAGGGAATGTAGTTCTCTTCTGAGAACCAGGTACCTGGAAAATCAGTAGTCCATGAAACTGTAGCATTAACTCTTTAACTCCCAGTGCTTTACTTGATGTTGTGATGTGGAATGTCAGTAACTAAAGTCATAAAACCATGACAGAGAGACACAGTAATTTCAGAGAACAGGTTTTTTGAGATTAACTCTCTGAACTTATTACGTTTGCAAAAGCAGTCATTTCAGTTGTTAACACAATATGTACATGGATTCATACATATCAATAATTCAGCATATCAACAGACCTTTAATGTATTATTGGAAGGGAGCATTTCACATTTACTTTAGTCTAGTTAGTATGAGTAGCAATTACAGAGAAGCTAAAGTGGCTGTGACTTCACTGAGTGCAGTAAATCCATAAGACAACGTTTGCATTATAAATGCATGCATCCATTTAAGAGATTTTTATTACTATGCATTCAAGAAGAAATTACCTTATAAGCACAATTGGTCTTTATTACTCTGGATTCAGCCTTTGGCCTTGATAAAAATGTTGGTGAGTAATGTTTATTAACAATGGCAGTACTTATTTTCTAACATAGAAAGAAAAAAAAGTGTCTTAGTTATTTTGTTGCTGCAATGTGCTGAAACATACGTAATCAGTAGCTTATTCAGTTTTTCGAAGTTTTCTAAATTTCTCTGGAGAAAAAAATGTACAATTTCCACCACATCTCATTTACATAATGTCTGTAAAACACCAATTTATAGTGCAGAAAAAAAAGAACGAAACAAGTGTTTCAAAATCTAATTTACATAATACATGCAAATGTAGTAGTTCTGCTATTAAACTGGTTCAGCAAAATATTTTAGTATATCAACATTTGAAATTTACAATTCCCAGCACTTAGGAAGAAAGCTTGCAGATTTTTAGTGCTCATTGTCACCTTTTTATCTTTTTCTCTACCAGTCTTCATCATCAGTTTAAACAGTCATTTCTTCTTGGCTTGTTTATGAAAGATGAGTGGCATTTTAAATAAAAACTGATCAGTGAGCTATGAGATATTTATTCTCCATGTTTAACTCAAATGAGAAAATGCTTTCATTATAATGCAGTGTAAAATCCCTGTTGTCATGATTCTATAACAGGGTCAAACCTAAATGAAAAATTTCTCTTCTTCTACTTTGTGAGATCTCAGTCCAACAGTAATCAAGACTGATCATCAGTCAGCAGTAGGGTCTGATATCTGCACAATGAGCTGAGAGGGTCATTGAGCTGGGCTTTCACATCTTCGAAGAAAGAACTGCTTTCATAGGGGTGTCTGTCCTATTCACCTTATGTATCAAGTGTAGCAACAAGCTCCAGCTTTTTCTATCCATTATGGAAAACAAGAAATTCTTCCTGCGTTATATATTTCATCCAGAATTCAAACAGAATGAAGTGGGACTATAAATATTCATCTTTTTTTTCCAGGAGAAAGAGTGGTTTCCAGCACATGATTCATTTTGTAAGACAATGACACATTTTGATGTGCATCTACATCTATGCCAGTACATGGATGCTGCTACACACACTTTTTTTGTTCCTTTGACTATAAAAAGTATTTAATTCTATTTTATAAAATTACATGTGGGCAAAAAAATAATCAGCTCAGAATAGTATATTGTAACTATACTCTTTTCATCAAACACTTTGTAATGAGATACATCTTTGATTTTATGACTATTACTTCAATATGCAATTGTTCTGAAGAATTTTTCATTGTGAATTTTTAAATAATTCATTTTAATACTTTCAAATAAAAAGTACCATTACTACTCCTTAAAATATCCTCCTTATTATATTTGAGTGGAAAAAAAAAATAGCAGAAAAGTGAAAAAAATGCTGCCTAGCACAATTGTATCATTGATGCCTTCCATGTCTCAGGGCCAATTTAACAACCACGTGACCCACATTACATGGTACAGTTTCAATTTAATATCACACAAAGCTGCTACTGTGGATTTAACTTAGCTATATCTTCTAAGAGGGTCTCCTAGGCATTACAATGACTCTATAGTTGTAATATAAACTCAGAAATGATGAGTTCACCTATTTTATGATCATGTTTCTGAGAATATTAGCTTAGTGGAGACTGAGAAGGCAGGAATGCAGTTTTACAAACATTTTGTAATGGATTTTTTTCTTGAGATTTAGAGTAAGGTAATACTGAGCTGTAAAAGTTCAGGTTCTTTGGCATCTGTGTTTCCCTGTCATACTCTATATACTCCACATAAATGCAGTTGTCTATCACTTCTAAAAATTACTGTTGTTCTAATGAGGAATAAATAAAATAATGGGAAAAAGTTGTTAGAATTTAGGTCTACTGATATGGGTAAATTATGTGATGGGTTAATTATCCTTTGATGGTTAGTTTGCTTCTGCAACCTTTAGCCATTCAAACATCAGCTGTAGGTCACTGAAGATCAAATACCAGAACTAAAACGAAGGCATCTACTGTGAATAAAAAAAAATGTCAAATAGATAAAAGTTGATTCAAACTGATAATTTTAAAAGACTGCTTTAGAAAATAGTCACACTCTGGCAAAACGATGCAAGCATATTTTTAAGAATTTGGACAGTGTTGGCAGCCAGAATAGCAGAATCTTTTGTATGAATGAGATAATAACTCTGCAGATCCTCTGTCATCTAGTGTTTATCTGTCCTGTTTTCAACTTTAAGTTTTGTGAAAGCTTTAGTATAACCCCATTAGAGACAATAAGACTTTTTGTAGGCCATTTGAAGAGCCAGGAACCTACAACACTATGTTGACAGATAAGTAAGAAATATTTTTATTATGTGACTACTGAAGTTCTTCAGATAACCCGATGCGCTGAGGTTATTTTTGTTAGCTTGGTTGATATATGCTGGAAGATATTCTATTTTGAATATGTGATTTCACTGAAAGCAGGATATTTTTGTATTACTATTGGTCTTAGAAAAGATTTTTCCTCCCAGACTCATGTTTGAATCAGTAGACTCCTACTATTCCATAGTTTGGAACAGAAAATAGTGTTGTGATTTAAAACATGTTTATTATGTAATCGATTACTTATTTTTGCCTTGAGGCACTTCTTTGAAAAAACAATATAATTTAATAAGTTGGTTGCAGTACTCCCAAAGACCTTTGATTTATTACGAAAGGTAAGATGCACTTTGCATGGATAGAATAATAACACTCTAAAATTGCATATCAGCACTGTAGACTTGTACTTTCTGGTGCAAAATCATTGTTTTTTGCAAGATCTCTTTTTATTAGGTTAGTGTGGTTCATCATTGATTTAGAAATTTCTCAAGAAAAAAGTCTCAAGTTTTTAATATCTTCCATGCTGCAGGAATTCCACGAAATAAGGGAAATGTACACATCACTACTAGTTATCTTAAATCAAATGTTAGTGTTCTAATATGGACACAATATGTGCAAAAACTAACAGAGTTTTTTTTTTTTTTTTGAAAGTTATTGCATTTATTAACAATTCCTTTACAATATATACAAAGTAAGAATTTTCAGAAATAATTTTCAGAGTCAGAACAAGGGTAGAATGAATGAGAAATTATTGATGATTCACATCAGCAAAATTGTTTCTTAACTCAAAATTTCACTAAATTTTAAACTTAAACATAGAAGACCAAAACTCACAGATTACTATGGTCTTATTCTTCTGTTATATATCCAGAACTTGGATAACTTGTTTAAACTTTATTTCTTATTTCTAAGCAACGAAACCTAAGGTTTATATAAGGCACTGCACAGACTGGCTGAAGACAGGTTGCTCCATATATAAACTTTACAATAAAAATCAGTTTTATTAATTGTGTAGCTCAATCCCAATTTCTCACCCTGCAGAGTTTCAGTTGAAATAAAACCACGAATATTGAATGTTTGTAGTATCTGCCAGGGTGCTTTTCTTCATTCAGTAAGTTAGCAAAGGGCAGATTATCTTTTGAGTTCAGCATCTGATTCTGAAACTTCAGGAATAAACAATAATTAGCAGTAGTGTTAAGTCAGTTTGATGGCAGTTTCATAAATAAAAAGTATTTTGAAAACAGACCAGACACAGTCCTCCAGATCTGTCTTCTCTGGGGAGTTTGTTCTCAGCATAGGCTAGTATATAATTGCATTTAATGAGAATTTTTTGATGAGTTGATTGGGTGAGTATTTTGTTTTCTCAGTATAGCGGGAAATAATGAAAACTTGTAAGGCTTTGAGACTTTATTATTAGAGATTAAATATGTGCAGACTACGATGAAGAAATGCAATAGTTGAAATCCAATATCTTCCTAAAAAATCTTGGAAAGATATATCTTTATCTAGAGGAAAAGATGAACCTCTGAAGACTGAAAACGTTAAGGTGTCTGTGATTTTATTTTACTGTTACATTTTACTGTATTCCAACTTGAGTAACCTAGGTCAGACTGCTTAATGAAAATGTTCTAATTGCTAGCTCAAGCCAGGACACTTATATGCTTTATCAGGTTATGATGTCTTCTTATATCAATCTAGTTTATCCTCCTGATTGCTTACTGGAGTAATGCAAACAATATGGAGCTCAACTTAGAATGAAAGTGAAGAGTAGTGCACTGTATGAGTTGTGTTAAGGAGCAAATGTAATAAAACAGAGCAGAGGGAAGGAATTTTCAATTTGATTGTACAAAATGGTTATTTATCATTGAATCATTTTTCCCCACTTTATTCCTCCTCCTGTATTCCCAAAAAGGGTGGATATCTTATCAGTGTATTGGTGTTAATCAGAAACTGTTATTTTGAGAAAAGCTTTCTGAAAAATTGAAAATCACATAAAATGGTGTCCAAATAAAATATTTGACTTTTTCTCTTAGTGACTTGTTTTGAAAAGCTGTTTTTTTTGTTGTTGTTGTAAAAGAAAATCTAAAGAAAAAGAATTCTTTTTTCAACGCGTATACCTTTTTTGTTTTGTTTTGTTTTAATCTTGTATATGTATTTTTTCCTATCTACTTAGTTTAAAGCAGAGGTTTTTATGTAGTTTCCAAAGTTTGATCTCTTATTATTTCTAGTCTATGAATTATTTAAAAACCCAGCTTTTCTCATCTTTCTGAACTAGTTTGGTTCATTTGAGATGCTGAATACCATCAACAGTCATTTGAGAAGAACTAAAATATCTTTCTTTGAGAGAAATTCTATTATCCTAAATGTCACAAGGTTACCTGCTAGATCTTGTTTGCTCGTCTGAGAGTAAATCTTATCTTCAATAGTAATTCTCTTTGTGGTATTGGTATTAAGCAAGGCAAGCTTTGCTGAAAAGCAGGATTTAGCAGATGGCAGCTGTTGGAGAATTTGTTCTTTACTTTGGTGTCAGTTTATGCTATAGATTTTTTTTTTCTAAGTTAGCACCTGTTTGACTAACTTTTCTGTTAGTATGGATTACCTCTAAACTATTACTTTAGGTTAATATAGTAGTCTAATTCTGTGTGTTTGTTACACAGGCCTGGTTTCAGGACAGTAACAAAGGGAAACAACATACATACATACATACATACATATATATTTAATTTTTATTTAAAAGTTTAGTTTCAAAACTTCAGTATCATAACTGGGGAAGTCCTACTGTCTATGTGCATGCAGTTTAACTGAACCAGGTGTGTAAATGGGGATACTATGCAGGGATATACAAGATGACAATACCAAGTTAGAAAGACGCTGTGGCTACACATGGGGTGATGTTTCCAAGGCCAGCGTTCAGCCAGGGATAGTGTTCTGCTGTTCTTTCCTTGCCTGGACACTGTTGTAGTGTTTTTGCTCTGAAGAAGAAAGAAAACTATTTGAGATACATGTCAGGGTTGCTTTATGTAAGGACAAAGATTTCAATTGGCTTCCACACATTTTATTGTGCACTTTGAGTATTTCTTTGAAGGGTAGCACAGGAAGATAGTAATTATGAATATGGAAGAAGTGCTAGAAAACATTATTTTAATGCAGTGAATCTGTGCAAACAGAGTTCTGCTTTTGAAACCTTTTTTTGTTTGTTAACTTTAAAATACTGTAATGGATTGATACTGGGAAGATTAGTTTGCATACTGAGGTTTCCAGAGTACGTGTTCTTGCATTTGCATAAGGCTTCTGATTTCATTACTGCTCATAGCAGCAGGAGTTGGACACACAATAAACATAGTTTGTCACAGTTCTCCATCTCTCACTGAGCTTTTGTTCTGCTTCATGAATTTTAAACCTGCCAGAATCTTTAAAGAATTTCAACAAAAAACTCTGTATTAAAATATATTCTCTTTAAGAGGTAGGAAAAACACATAACTTTGATTCTTCCTCAGCTGTGCTGTTACATCTCTCTTCTGTTTTGTATATGTTGAGATAGAAAAATTCTGTATGATTTAATTGATGAAAATTGCTATTTTTCTACCTTTTTTTTCCCTACATTGGAGTGTTTTAACGTTTTTATTTTTCTGTGTTATCTAAAAAATAGAGATTTTATAAGTAAAGTTAAGACCTGTATTGAATCTGAAATAAAAGATTAATAACATAAAACTTTTCTTTTTAGGGAACACAACCTCTGGAAGTAGCATACCTAAAATTCTAGGTCTATGTTCACATTCTTGTTTGTATATGCCTTTCTATGTCTTCTTTTTTTTTTATTTTTTACTGGAGTTATTCTAACATGTTACTAATATTTCATATGGTCTACAACATTGTCAGCATTGTATATCTTCTGGAAATGCTGTAAATCTGGGCAATCGATACATTCTTGGCTTATGAAATTGACATCCAGTAACAAGAAGAAAGACCTTGCCACAGGAATCAATATATACATACTGAAAAGCTTTTCCTGTGAAAAGTCTGTGCAGATCTTATGGCATAGATGAGACCTTGTTGATCACAAGTTCATCTAAAACTTTTTTTTTGAAGCGAATGCTGCCTGATACCTCCCTTATGATTCTCACTCCCAGTCAGTCTTGTTGGAAGGAAAGCTCTTCTGATGAAATGGCTATAAAGAGACCATCACAGGAATTCAGAACTTGTAAACTCTCAGATATACGAGGTTATGGAGAACTACATTTGTACTGTTGTGTATATAATGCACAGTTCACAGAAGACTAAATCCTGTTGTTTTCTGTTTTTACTGGCAAGGTTTTTGTTAGAATTCAAAGTTTCAGTGTATTAGAAAGATGCTGTTTAATATGGAGCAGACTTAATCACAGGGTCCACCCCCAGGTATAGTAGTGTTTGACAGGACTGATTTGCAAAAGGTGGTGAGCTTGGGACAAAGCTCTTGCACTCTCAGATAGGGAAGAAGGTGTTCATCCGTGCCTGCTCTGCTGAAGAGACTGAGTAGGTAGTGCCGAGACAGAACATGTCCCCAGCTTTTAGCAGAGAATTGTTGAGTGGGACAAATCACCTGAAAAGCAAACAGGCTGCTGTTGAATATCACTGAGCTGAGATAGACTAAAAAGGGAAAGGATAGAAAGATGACAGAGAAATGGCACAATCTATAGAAAAAGAACTGTGGGTCTCTTAAAATGAAGAAAAACTGGAAAAAGCTCCCAAGTGAAAGGAAGTTATTACAAGTCTTAGGGTGTTGCTGAAAAATGTTTGTCTTTAGGGACTATGTTGTGTATGCTAAAGGGAAATTCTGAGATACATCTTATACATTCCTTGTAATACTTTTCATATTTTCTCCCAATGTTCACTGCACAATTTCACTATTTCTCTACTCCAGTTTGCCTTTGAAATGTGTTCTACTGTGTTACAGAATGCATAGAGTGGTATAGGATATGGTTTGTTAATTGAAAACAAAATCTTGATATGCATTTGGATAGCGATATGTGAGCGTATGTGAAGCCAATTTAAGTTCCTTCTGATCATGTAAATGAGCCACACAGTTTGTATGATACATGTGAATATCTATGAGGTGCAACAAGTAGTGTCTTAGCTCTTTCTCTTCTGTGTGAGCTCTCATCAGAAGAACTTTGTTGGTTCAAATAGAGATATTTTGAAGAACTTGTTTTCCAAATTTGAAAAATATTTTTTTCAGGTGTGATAACTCTTGATAATACTGGGTCCTATATGTCTTTGATTGACTTTGTCTTCTAAAACTCTCCTAAATATGATTTCGTAACTATGAATTGGCTGGAGAAATTAACTGTCCCATCAGAATTAATTCAGTAATATTTTTCTTTGAGTTTGGCAGAACACACAAGGCTGAAAAGACTGTGGGCAGCAGATTTTTATTTATCGTTGTGTGTTTTTTGTTGTGTATTATGTTAGGTGAATGGCAAATTCACAATAGTTAGAAAGTGCTTGACAAATGGTTTTCAGTGAATACTTTTTTTTCCAAAGTCATTAGGAATTTGTTCTGAATCTAGTGCAATATATGTAAAAAGTACAAAAATATGTGTAAAAAGCACACAAAAGCAATATTTGTTTGCATAGTTTTAATTATTTTTAGAAGAGCTTATTCTAAGGGGTAATTGCACAACACTGAAAAATAATTTTTTTGTTCTACTCACAAGAAGAATTTAAACCTGAAGCTACCATCTGTATGTCATACCTATATGAGGAAATCACAGTCTTGTTAAGAATGCTCTTCAGGTCATATCTTTGTCATTGAAACACAGCTGAAGCTAATATTTATCTGTCAGTGTCAAGGGAAAGAAAACCCTGTTGTTTACTGACTTTCAGAAATAGATTTATTTTAAAGCCAAAACAGAGTGAAAACTTAAAAGATGGCAAAAATATGCACCTGTAGAGCTTAATATATGTTTTTAAGTCTGAACATTTTTTGAAGGCTCCTGAAATTATGTATTTATAATTCTAAAAGTGTTAAATACACTTACCACTAAATGAAAAGACTTTGTGAAAACAACATTCTTATTATCTTGAAAAGCATTTGCTTGTTTTGTTCTCCAAAATTTTGCCATCTCTAGAAGTGATTATGCACATTATGGCTGCCATTATCATCTTGAAGCATGAATAAATGTCACGTTCTATGTCTAGACTAAGGACAAGTTATGTCCTTAAGATGGTACATGTATTCTTGTTCATGCTTTGCAATTTGTCCTTTATACATCTGATTATCACACTGCTAGAGAATAGAGTTGAGTTATTGCTGCCATCTATATTATATTTAAGAGTTAGACTTGTGCAGATTCATTTCTTTTTTATCCTATTTTATCTTCCAGTCTTGTGCAAATAAATCATGGATCATCTTTTCCCAGTGTAAGGTCACCGCAAGTGATTTTTATCTTAGTTTTTAAATATTAGACATCAGTAGTCTTCATCTTTTTATACAGCCTCTGTTCTGATTTCTTGACACAGCATAGTGAAACATCTGTTGTTGAAAGCTTTGAAGAGTAGTTGATAAGTGCTGGTTTGTTGAAATACATTATTTAACATCTGAGGAGTTATCCTGCTTGGAAAATACTCCGACTGAAAGCTTATAAAAATATCATAAACTTCAGATCAGGACTTCAATTCACCCCATTAAATTCCTGATTTCTCTGAGACTGATGCTACAGATATTTAATTATTTTTCCATGCTAACCCACAAAATCACCTATGCATTCCCCTTTCCCATAATCCAGTCTATTTGTTCTTTCAGCATTGTGGTAGACTCAATGTTGAGCAGCTGAGTGGAGGAAAGCTCATGGCGAGAGATGCCACAGCCCGTCAGCCTGAGGATGTTTCTACGGACGCCCCCAAAGTAGTCCTTTCCCATGATAACTTAGTCTTAATATTTTATGTAAACATAGCTGCATAGCATACTTGGGGGTATATAACATGTCTAGTAGGTTGTGTTTTTCATTTTTTCTGACCAGTGTTCTTTTGCTGTTCTTAAGGGTTTATTTATTTATTTTTAATATGACTGCTCTTTCTTAGGCATCCCTCAGCAAAAGGAGAGAATATGACTTTTAATTATGCCTTTTTTAAAGTACAGAATACTGTCGTCACTTTCCATGTTACTGTTCTCCGTTCAGTTCAAGAATAAAGAAAACCCAATGTTGTCAATTGCTCAGGCAATGGCAAAGAATTGAGATCCCTGAAACAACAGAAAGTGATGCTTAGCAGAAATAAGTTACCTGATGCTACTAAAAAGTTTGCCAATGTCATTCTTCCGATTACTAGCATATACATATACCATTAAACAAGGACTTCTTTAATTCTGTTGCAAAAATGCGTTTTCCTTACTGTGTTGTATAGATAGTCTAGTTAAATTCCACTTTTAAATTCAATTATAGTTATTATGATACAAGTTCTGTTTCATTTGTATGCTTCAGTTGTGTTAGTCTTATGTACAGTTTCAGATTAATTATGATACCTGTCTAGATCCATCTATAAAGTTTTTACGTTATGAAGCATCCCTTTTGCACTTTTCCCTCCCATATTCCTGTTCATTTCTTATCTCAGAAAGAAGAAATTCTATATTCCATATTCCCATTCAGTTATTCTGCATTATGCTACATCAGCTTTATGTAACACTTGAAATTCTTCAAAATAATAACCTGTCTTCATTTGAGATCAACTATTAATCATTGTAAAAAATAAATTCATTCTTTTTTTTTTTTTGAGGATCCAAGTGGAGCATCAACTTCAAGATAATATTTTCAATAGAATCATCTCTAAATATATTAAATATGGCCCATTTAGAAGTCATTCCTTATGATGTTTTTTTTGATGGAGTTTTCTATTACATTTATGGAGACTCAAAAAATGTATTATTTTATAGCAGATAATTCAGATTTTTCTTCCTAAAATGTATTATGCAGGAATGGGGAGGTAATATTATTATGTCAAAAAGTCATTAGAAAGCAATGAAAATACAAATCTAATTTCTTTTCATCTTGAAAACATCTGACCTGGGGCAGGAAGAAAGGCATAACACTTTGATACTGTCTAAATCAATGATGTTTCCAAACACAAGTGAGGTTCTCAAAATAAAAATTTCTTTAGTTCTGGCTTGTTATTTTCATAGGAATTAATATGATTTACAAACACATTTCCTTTATTACTCTCATCTGTCTCTGTACAAGTCTACTCATTGACACTGTTAAAGCCTGTTGGGGGTTGACTGTGGTTTAGTGTTTCCGAATACTTGACAGAAACAATAGGCTAAGGTAAACTCACCTCTCTCCTGCCAGCTTAATTTCTACTTATCTGCTGTTGTTCTGTTACTTTCTAATCTCACTGCAAGACTCTTGAGCTGCCTCTGCACTCAGGGTTCTCCATTTCCTATTTGAAGCGCTCCATCTCTAAATGACTTTTTACTTCCCTCTCCTTTGTAGAATAAAGGTCTAAAGATAACCTGCACATTAAAAAGTGATTTCTAAAGGATCTCGTCCCCATACAATATTTGAAAGCTGTCCTAAAAGCCTATTAAGAGCAACCAGTAAATTTTTTTCATTAGACACTAAAACATTTCATGCATCCTTTAATTACTTGCTAACAGGGTATTTACAAAGGGTCAAATCATTTCCATATAAATTAAAGCAGAAGATATTTCTTCTGATGGGAGAGGTAAAAACAGTTTTAGAAATACAGGGAAAATAAAGACCGGTAGTGTGAAATCTGTAGCCTTGGGCTAATAGACATCTTTTGAATTTAAACAATTATTGATTTATTTCAACTGTCAATGGAAGCACTGGAGTAGACAACAGTATTGATTCACTTGTGATCTGCGACACAGATAATTGTCAAATGAAGTTGCTGTCAGATTCATAGAATATTACTGAATTCTCTGTTTGAAAGATATTCAGTGTGAAGATTAGAAAGAATGACTGTTTGCATAACCACACCTATGCTTTCAAGGGAATCAGCTCCATGGTTCTCTCTCGGAGAGAGAATAACAGCATCTTCATGAAACTCTTCTGGAAGCAATAGAGAAAATTCCCTGAAACGCATTTTTGCTGGTCAAAGATAAAGTAAAATGTTAATGTTCAAAATGCTAATTTTTATATCTTGATTTTCTTTGCTAGAAACTCTCTTCCTAGACATGATTTACTACAAATTGGTTTACTGTATCATTTGTTTAAAAATGCTGAAATAGAAAAAAAAAGAAATTGCAAGTAGTAGATTTATAAGTAAAGAGTTAACTGCTTATCTCATAGTTCCTGCAGAGCATCTGTTGAGTTAATTTGACACAGGACTAGGTAATAGTCTAAGGAAGCTAACTGTCGGTAATTGAGACTCCAACAAAATGACCTCCTTGCCTCATTCTGGATAAAAGTTTATAACATTACCCTTGCCTCAGCCAGCCCAGTTACTATTTTTTTTCCCCCTCTTCATGATAATTTCAGAATTTGGGAAGTTTCATTTATCTTTAAATGTTTTTGTTTGCAAATCATTTATTTGAAAAAAGTTTAGCAATGGTCTTGAAAACCTGTTTTACGTATCATTCTTAAAAATCATATCTTCAGTTTGTAGTCAGAATTATAATGAAAGTTCTGTATGTTATTGTTAGGACTACTTATGAGTAGTTTTGATTTTGAAAAATTATCACATAGATTGTACTTTCACTGATTTGCTTTAGAGAAAAATTGAAGTTTCTTTTTTTTTTTTAACACTTCTTATGGAGAAAGAAATATGTACGTATATTTGGCCCCTTGTTTTTATAATCCATGAAGCAACCAGATCATAAGTCCATAGAAGAGAAGGAGAATACTCTAAGAGTGGGGTTCTTAGAGTCCTATCAGAAATGATGGGATGGACAATAAAACTAGATCAGATAAAAATCTGAAATAAAATACTGATTTAAGAACGTCTGAGTTTATGCCATCCTACCACATTTTTGGGAAGCAGATAGGATTCACTGCAAGTTCAGACCCCCAAAAAACCTCGTCAAAATCTGTGCTTGATGCAGAGCACATATTCATGCCTCTGTTTATTTCAGTTGAGTAACATTAACAGCAGACACATGTTGTCTTCCTCTCTCCCTCTCTGAATTATCTTTAACTCGTGGGAAATTATGTGTTTTGGAAAACATAGACCTCAAAGAATAAAATCCTGAATACTACTTGAAGTTCATGGACGAGGTTGTACAGGACACTAAGGTATATAAGTTTTATCTTTTTATTTAAGAAGATTATGTAATGCTTGCACTTTTCAGTTTACCCATCATGTAAACCAAAAATAAATAGCTTCTAAGGAAAATGAAGAGTGAAAAGAATCTCTGTGTTACTGGAGAGTTTAAAGATTTAATGAAGTTATTCTTTAAAGTTATAAAAGGAACACCCAGGGGATAAGCAGATCTTTACTCTTTTAAATAGTTATAGTAATCATAGTGCGACTGGCATTTGGGATTGATCTCCTCTTATAGTAAATGAATGATCCAATATCTAATTGGATAGAGCTGTACACTATTTAAGTTTATTTTTAGAATTCAAGTGAGTAATAAGAAATTTCAGATACGGTGGAATCTTTAACAAGATTACATGAACTTGCTAAAATCATCTTGAAAATTGTGAATTACACGGTACATTGAATTAGAAATTTTCTCTATAAATCATCCTTCATCAAACTTCACTGATGTCAGTGAAGCTGCAGCACTCACAGAAGATAGCGTGGTTTAACCCCATTGCAATAATATGCTCAAATCTTGGGGGTTTTGCTTTGTGTCTAAAGAATCCTTAAACAGGTTACTGATCCTTCACATCAGGTGATGTGGTGGTTGACTTTGAAGATTTCTGAGCATGGGACACGCTCAAAAAAGAAGTATGAATTGATCTCTCTCACACACTGTTCTTTGCTGATTTCATATCCCACTACATCAGCTTCATTTATTTTCATTTATTTTCTCATCAACTGAAGTGGAAGTGAGGTCAAGAATTTAAGTGTTTAGGTTTCTTTTGAGCTGTCAGAAATGAAAATCATAGATGACAGTAGGTGGAGAGTTAACTGACATTTTATCACAGATACGATGATGATATGATAAACTATTTACACCAGTATGATTGGTCTGACAATATTTCAATATATCTCATATAAAAATGTTGACTGATGATACTAACACCTTGTTCTTGTCTACAAACTACAGAAGCAGCTGGCAGCACCACATTAGAGCTTCATTAAACTATTTAGGGGGAAGGATATTGTTGCTAATTCAGGATCACAATTAAAAATATATATATATAGTTCAAGTTGTTCATAAAAGGGAAAGCTGAAAGTAAGTAATCATTGGAAAACACACCAATTTCTGGACAGAAGTCAGTTGTAGGAACTGCTTGCAGGGACATGGCTTTTATTTATAATGTGGTGTGTGTGTGGCAGACAAACAGGAATAGCCAGTTGATGGAAAAAAATCAACAGAAGACTTGTTTATGATGTTCTAGTTAAAAATACGATCATAGCCTGAGGCAAACCAAAGCCTCCTGACTGTGGCAGTGCCTGGAAATCCCTTCAAGCAACCTGAGAGGGCTAGGCTCTTCTGCAGAAGCCTGAGAAAAGAGGCCATTTTACAGTTCATCTGAACCTTTCGGAGTATTCTGTGAATGTTTTAAACAGGAACAACAAAATTATTTCTATTTTCACGGTGCAAAAATCATAGAAACAGGGCTTTCTTGTCAAGAGGGCAAAATGCCATCTGACAGCATACATATTCTAGTAGGGAGATTTGCTGTTAAACTTCAGTTTTTGTCTTTCCGTTCAGGAAGTTTGAGTAAAAAAAAAAAAACATTCAAAGAATTGCTCTATGTCCAAGTGGAAACTCATAATGAGAGATATCTCTCACTGTTCAGTACTGGGACCAGCAGCAGTTATCTCTGTCAGTGACATGGATAGTGGGATTGAATGCACCCTCAACAAATTTGTGAATGACACAAAAATGTGTGTGCAGCTGACACACTGGAGGAAGGAATGCCATCCAGAGAACATGACAGGCTTGAGATGGGCCCATGCAAACCTCATCAAGTTCAGTAATGACAACTGCAAGGTCCTGCAGATGAGTTAGGGCAATCCTAAACATGATTACAAGCTATGTGATGAGTGGGTAGAAAGAGTAGTTTGAAGAAGGACTTGGGGGTAATGGTGACAAAAGCCTGAGTCTGCACCAGCAATGTGTGTTTGCAGAATAGAAAGCCAACTGTATTCTGGCTTTCACACTATTAAAAGACATGACGCAGCTCCTTTTGATGTGATATTCTTCCTCTGTTCTGCACTCTGTCTGCTTTTGTGAGACCCTGCATGTATTTCTGTGTTGAGTTGTGGAGCCACAAGCAAAAGAGAAACATGCACCTTTTAAATTGAGTCCAGATAAGGATCTACAGAAATGATGGGGAGGGACTTTCATCAGAAAATTTAGTGACAGGACAGGGGGTTTTAAATTAAAAGAGGGTAGTTTTCGATTAGACGTTAGGAGGAAATTCCTTGCTACGTGTGCAGTGAGACACTGGAACCTGTTGCCCAGATAAGTTGTGGATGTCCTATCCCTGGAAGTGTTCAAGGCAAGACTGGATGAACCTTTCAGAAATCAGAAATCTGATCTAGTCAGAGGTGTCCGTGCCCAAGGCAAGGGGG
>VXAB01010770.1:211626-229135 GCA_013399175.1 Odontophorus gujanensis | reverse complement strand
CCACGTGTCAGCGGGTGCGGGAGGACGGGGGGGGGGGGGGGGGGGGGGGGGGGGGGTAGGCAGGGGAAGAGAAATAGAAGATCTTTAAGGTACCTTCCAATCCAAACTATACTTTGATTCTATGAAACTGATCTCAAGCTCTTCAGAGGTAATGTCTGCTAGTTCTCAAACCAACAGAATCAAGTTTCAGTATAGGACTTAAAGAAAGGTAGGATTCTAGACAGCATGAAGAATCTGAGTACGACTTTATTCAGTGACTGTTCTTTTAGTAGGCAACATACCTTTGAAGAAGACCTGTCAACCCACATTTAAAAGGAACTTTATGCACTCTATTTAAGTGGCTTCTTTCTAAAATGCAAAGTGAAAGGGGCAAAAGTATGTTTCCACTGCTCAATAGCTATAAATAGCAGCTTATACCTGTTATTTTTCTGTGCCAGAGAAGTAAAGAGAAATAACTCTTGTGTCAACATTACCCAGGAATTACTCTGTTTTTTCTCAGGAGTGAAGATAAATATCATCACAGAGATCAGTAACCACATAATGTGCAAAGGAAAGCAAATGGTTTGGATGTGGATAGCTGTTATTTTCATGAGTTACTGATGACGTTTAAGAGGGGATGTTAGTACTGTGGGAAATATATTTTTTTATCAGCTTCTCTATTTACTTGTTTGCTTGTTTGTTTTGTGGCATTTGGGCATTCTGACAATTATTATTTTAGCATTACTTACTTTAAAGCATATTTTTCCTCAGGGAGACTAAAAGAATTACCAAATATTTATCAAGAATTTAACTGCAGAGCTTCAGGATTTTCGAGATTCACTGTAATCTCAGTTGAAGAAACTGTTTCCATTGAGGAAAGGACATTTAAGCACATACATGCTGGGAGCCCATTGTACATGATGGAAGCACTCTGTGGACCTGAACTTATTATTATAATAAGAATAAATAAATGATAAATTAGCTTTCTTCTCTTTCTTTCTCTCCTTCAAATTGTCTTGATCTCGTCCATGATACCAGAATGTCATAAATAATTTGCAGTTCAAGGTCTTTCCTCTGTACTATGTAAATAAACGGTAATAAAATTTGTAGATCCTTGCTATTATATTCGAATAACACTGAAACTTAATTACTTCTTCCCAGTAAATTTTCATAAATTGCATTTAAGGGAAGTACAGAACATCTGAAATTCAAGCTAATAAACCATTGCAAAGTTCTTATAAAATGTTATTAATTTGTGACAGTGAATTGAAATTGGTTCAGTTGTCAGTCACAATTAATGGAGTTCCCTTCAAATCAGTTTTGCTTAAAATGGTAGCAGTCTAAGTTTATTTTAGCTTCTTGGGCATAAAGGAAGAAAGTGGATCTGAATGAAGACTGTTTCACTGCTGTAAATTACAGATTGTAATAGAGTGAAGCTCAGAACAAAGAATATTTATCAAATCTTGAAATTCTCTAAACTGAATCTAAAAAAATACTGTATATATAGTGAAGGGGAAGGAAACAGGAACTGTACTGTACAATAGAGCATCTATCCTCGAGATAAAATACTGCAGAATTTAAAGAGCTCACCATGTTAATCTGAAAGACGCTATGATAATGAGATTATTTTTGAAATGTGAGAAATACTGACTTTGAGAGTTAAATCTAAGTTTAAACAAGAACAAGCAGGTTTTTCTGGTGTTATAGGAACATAGATTTTGCTCTCTGCTTCATTTAAAACTGTGAAAAGGATTAAAAGCTATAAAATCCCAGTAAAGGTGACGAAGAAAGGAAAACAAGCTCAATTATAGAGATGATTAATTATGTAGACTCAAGAGTTTCTTAAAGAAATGATAGCAAGAATGTAATCACAAATTATTTTAATGCAGAAGAAAGATAGAATGTGAAACAAGTTGCGCCAAGGAAGATTTAGATTAGATTTGAGGAGAAACTTTTTCTCTGAAAGAGTGGTCAGGCACTGGAATGGCCTGCCTAGGGAGGTGGTTGAGGCACCATCCCTAGCGCTGTTCAAGAAGCGTTTAGATGAGGTGCTAAGGGATTTGATTTAGTAGTTCAGTGGGTAGGGATGGTGATAGGAGGATGGTTGGACTAGATGATCTTGTAGGTCCTTTCCAACCTAATGCATCTATGAATCTATGAATTTATGAATCTATGAATTAAGTGAATTAAGAAGTCAATTTAAATAGACCAAGGGCTCTGTATTAAGTTCAGATCTAAGAAGAAAACATTATAAAACAGGAATCAGGTGAGATGACAGAAATTTACATAAAGAATAAAATAAAAAAAATGTAGAAACAAAATCTGAAAACTCAAACTGAGTAATAACCAATAAAAGATATCAAGCAAGCCAAGAAATATTTATGTTAGCACCAAGATGAGAGCTAAGGAGTTGCTTGGCTCCTTACCTGACACTGGAAACTCCAAAATGTCTAATACCTTTTGGATTAGTTCTTCTAAAAATAAAAAATTAAAAAACATCATTGAATTATTGAGGAAAAGAGTCATAGTCTTACTCTGAAATGAGAGAATATCAGGCAAGATGTTTATAGAAATGAAATGTTTTCAGATTGGCTGTGTCTAAAAAACTTCATCCTAAGGTACTTAAGGAGCTGATTGAAGTGATCTGGAACAGCTATTAACTTGACACTGAGGACAAATGAGAGAGAGAAGAAAAAATGGAAAATGGAGAATATAATTTGTGTTTTTAAAAAGGCAGTGGATGATATTTAGTTTGCCTTTCAATTACTGGAAAAATTCCATCCCCCATCAAAATTCTTGGAAATTAAGTAATTCTATGGGCTTGAAAGATGATGAGAAAATTTTTAACAAGCTCAGAGAAGGCTCTTGATAAATTCAAGTTTCCTTTCTGACAGGATAAGGGCTGGTCTATTTAAGTGAGAAACAGCAGCTGTCAAGTATCTTTGTAGTAATGAGTTTATTTTCTACTGGCATTATAAGGCATTATACCTTCATAATTGAGGAAAGGAAATAGATGAAACTATCATAGTAAAATGAGTAAAAAAGTGTTACTTTAGAGATAAGTTATCAGTAACTCATTACAGAAGAAAGTATAAAGTAAAATTTGACAGAGACATATACTCAGGTTGATTTTGCTCAGTATTTTCAGTAGCTACTTACCTGTTCTATAAATGACTCAAAGTCAAGAGGGATTGCAAATACTCTAGAAAACACAAATTTTGAAATAACTATGATAAATTACAGACAGGAAAAAAAAAAACAACAATAAAATAAAAACATCGAAAAATGCAATGTTGTAAAAGATAATAAATTTAGTATGAGTTAACTGTTCATGTTCAAAAAAAGACTGTCTTCTAGGATATGTGAAAATGAGTGTCATTTGTGCACATACAAAGTAATCTTTCCATCCAGAAGACTGATTTTGAGTTCCTAACTTAAAAAAAAAGATACATTGGCAAATTGAAGAACTTCTGAAGAAGAAAATTAAGAATGATCAAAGTTACAGAAAATATGGCCAATGTAGGATAGGAAGTTTTGAAGAGCAAGGAGAGAGCTGTTCAGTCACAGCCATCTTCAAATGTGTAAAAGACTGCTGTAAAAAAAAAAAAAGAAAAAAAAAACGAGAAAAAATTGTATGCTTTCTTTGCTAATGGATTATGACAAAAGAAGTAGTTACTTTCAAAAACAACAACAAAAATCTCCAGAGGGCTTGAATAAAAACTTTCTAATGAAGCAGACAATTAAATGCTGAAATAGAAAGAAGTTGCAATGTCGACCTCACTGTCATGTTTTAATGATATGCCAAATAAACCTTTCAGGATTAATAAAAAATTGTTATGACTTCTCTTTGGTGCAAGGATGAAGAGGATGACACTTGTAGGTTCATTCTAACCTCATATTTCTTGGTACTTTCCATATCCTGAAGTGAGGGGAGGAAGATCAACAGCTTGTGTCAATTGTGTTTAGTGAGACAAAAGAGCAAAGGAACCCTTCTCAGATATCATCCAGATTGTGGTTATATCTCAGTGCCATATAGTGTTGAAATAGATATTTTTCCATGGCTAGACTTTTCTGTATGGTGTGGAATTGCATAGATCCAATGTAGATGAATCCAAAAATTATTTTGTAGACTGTCTTTACTACTGTTATTTTCCACTGTAACATATATAGATGTACAATAAAAATCTTTATCACCTAGTTAATATTGTTTTAAGCATAGAGGTTCCACATCCAANGGCGACCTTTCCTGCGTTGTACAAATCCTTGCTTCTTTCCTATCTTTCCTGTTGCTCACCTTCTCTTTCCCATCACCCTTAACAGTGTCCGCCTTCCCCATCTCCCTGGTTAATATTGGTAATAAAGTGGTCAAACCAACATTAGAACCGCTGCTTCTTAATCTCACACCGGGTATACACGTAATCTAAGAACCTCGTCGCCCTCCTTTATAAACGTTAATGTTATCGGTGGTTAAAATGAGTTTCCTGATCTTTCAACCAAAACAAAACATAGATGATTATTAATCATCTAACATACCAAACAGAATCATAGAATCATAAAGTCATTACAGTAGGGAAGACCACTAAGACCATCTAGTCCAACCAACAACCCATCACCACCATTCAGTTAAACCATGTCACTCAGTACAGAATATTAGAATCAAACAATTGAAATCTGGTCCTCATTATTCTTTTCTGATTTCTCCTTAAACTGAAATACTAAAGGCTTTGTTCAACTTGTACACCTGATAGATCCTCCAAGGCTGGTTCTGTATTAACACTATTCCTCTGATTTCATTAGGACTAGCAGTTTACAGTAGTATTAGTGGTATAAAAATCAGGCCTTGTGGTACTTAGTATCATTCAGAATTTGCACAGGCAAATGAGCACTTTTCTGAGCCATTACCAGCTACTGGTCAAGATACACATTTTAGTTTTTCATTTGAAATTTGGCAAGTGCTAGTGCTTGTGCTAATGACGTTTTCCAGGTTTAGCAATATTGGTATGTTCTTTTCATTTATTTATATTGAGGCTTGACTTTGTCTGCATTTCTGATTTTAAAAGTGTAACAACATTTAGACCCTGAAATTTTTTCTCTAGAATGCTCTGTATGCTTGATCTCAGTTTAACGTTTCTGTGTGTAAATCCTACATTTATTTAATTCATATGTAAACCATATGCAAATACACTGTTATCAAGCTAGTCATATGGAAAATTTCCAAAGGGTTTCTATTATTAAAGTTCAGAATTGTGAAAGAGGATTAAGCACATTTGATTGTTAATTGTGCGTCCTTAAATAACAGCATAATCTCCTTATTTTTAATGCTTACATCTTTATTTATTTCCTATACCTGAACTATATTTTTCCTTTTCCTATTTTCAACAGTATAGCATTATTTTTTCGTGAGACTTTACAATATGGAAAACAGTGGAAAGGCAATAAACATATTAAAAGGAAGAGTTAATAAAAAAAATGAAATTTGGAAGCAAAACAAATGCTGCAGTGATTTGGAAATCTTTGACAACTATATTTAACCACCAGAATCAGTGGAAGAGGTATGAATGAGGTGATGAATAAGTAATTATGTATATATTTTTTCTCTGAATTTTAAAACAAACTGAATACCTGGACACAGAAAAGCTAGAAATAAAACAGTTGCTTACCATGTTTCAGAGGCCAGGGGAAACTTTTCTGTAATTTTTTATGATAAAATGACTGACCTAACTATTTAGTCATCTTTATCTGCCAGAATTTTCCTTCTCATTGGTTGTCAACATACAGAGAACATTAGCTACGATAAACAGTCAGTTAAATACAAATAAATGTATTGAGTAGGAATGGTACCCAAACTAGCCTTTTTATAAAGTTGTGTTTGACTTTAGCCACTCAATGTCAGTAGTTGATTGCATGTTTTGGACACACATCATATTTAGTAGTATTTAATTTTATGTTAAACGAAAGATGAGACACTGAGCAACTTCAAAATAAATTTGATACAAAGCTTAACCACAGAATTTGGAAATCTTCCAGAGTTCAAAAGCAGATGGCCAGACATATGTTAAATCACCCTCTTCCATGCTTCCCTTCTCTCCCCCTTGGGTACCCTCCCACCTCCCACCCCCCCCAAATAATAATAATAATAAACAAACAAATAAACAAATAAAAGAATCCAAAGCAGTCCTATATTTCTCAATGTACATCTGTCCATGAGTTGATTTGGAACAGAGTGGGTGGAATTTGATAGCTTTCGTGGAATAAACTACAGGAGTAACCCCAAAGGCTTTTGGATGTCAACTGAAGGAATTCTCATGCACACCAATTTGCATTGCAGTAGATGATGCTACTAGCAGCATTAAACAATCATAATATGGCTCTCTAATGTTAAGATACTTGCATTGCCACATGGTACCAAGGACCAGGTCCATTGATGAGATTCAGACATATGTTTGGAACAGATATCACTGTTAAACACTGGGAATGTTGTGATAACCACTATGTAAACGAAGGAGAAAAAACAAGTCTACAATTTTTAAAAAATAATCTGCAAAAGAATGTATGGTGAGCAGTATTTATTTGATGTTTATTTATGATCGACTAGAGATTGAATTACAGGAAGAATTTACGGTCAAGGAACCAAAATATTTTTAATCAATATCAGATCTGAATATAGCTCATTTTATATCCCTATGAAGGAACATTGGAGGTAGCACTTCAGGGTTTTTTCCCCTCTTTCATCCTGCATTCTTGACAACTCCTTTTGTTTTTATTTTTCCAGCTGAACAAGAATAAAAACAATTTTTTTCCTGCTGTATATTTCTAAGTTGATCTCAACAATAGCCACATATCCTGATATACAGCATCACTGGGGATGAATTAGATGGGAATGTGTTACACATATTATGTGCCTACTGCATATCTTATTAAGGTACTCTAATGCTTTCAGTATGGTAAGTGCTGGTGATTCTAACATCTACCTGTATTCCATCTGTTGTTTGATTTGTTTTCATAAGAACATGATTGGAAAAACAATCCATGCATGAATATTTTTCTAGGGGCTCTGATTTATCTTTTTAACGTGTTTTATTTACATGCAGCACTACCTATATTTTCATAGCTTCAATAGCGATATTTATATATTTGTGCACTTGCTTCTTTGACAGTTGGTAAATGGATCTGATTGTGTCAGTATGGTGCCCCATTCTTTACTTAAGATGTATAATGTGTTCCAGAAATCCTTCTCTTCATTACACTGAATATCACATGGAAATGTATGAAGAAATGAGACTGCAAATAATTGATGAAGTCATTTTAGAGTTAGTAGCTTCAAAAAAACAAATTCAGTACAAATAATCATGCCTTTTAAAGTATTCTTTTAATGTTTTGAAGGCATTTTTTCCATGATTCAAAGTTTCAGCAGAAAATATACCTCATTATCTCATATCAAAGAACTCCTTCCTAATGTCTATTATAATCCTCTTATTTAAAACCATTATCGCTTGTCTTATCACCATACTAGATAGAGTCTCCCCTCATCTTCCCTATAGTCCTCCTTTAGGATTGGAAGGCTGCTATAAGGTCTTCTCAGAGCTTTCTCTTCTCTAGTCTAAGCAGTAACAACTCTCAGTCTTCTGGTTTCTTTTCACTGGTGGCAGGTGACAGGACAAGGAGATGGCCTCAAGTAGTGCCAGTGGAGGTTTAGATTGGATATAATGAAAAACTTATTTATGGAAAGGGTTGTTAAGCACTTGAATAAGCTCCCCAAGGAGACAATTGAGTCACCATCCCTGAATGTGTTTAAAAGGTGCCTGGATGGGGTGCTCAGGAACAGGATTTAGTGATGGATTGTTAGAGTTAAGGTAGTATGGTTTGGTTGTGGTTGGACTTGATATCTTGAAGGTCTTTTTCAACCTGAGCAATTCTATGATTCTCTGATTATACTAGCATGCCTTCATAGAGGTCGTCCGGCCCTCTGATCACCCTTATGGCCCTTCTCTGGACCCACTTCAATGAGTGCATGTCTCTCTTGTGCTGGTGGCCCCAGAGCTGAGCACAGTACTCTAGATGGAATCTCATATGAGTGGAGAGGGATAATCACCTTTCTCAACAAGCTGTTCATACTTTTTTTCATTCAGCCCATGATTCAGTAGACTTTCTGTGCTGCAAGTGCACATTGCTGGTTGCACTGAGCTTCTCTCATCAACCAAAACTTCAAATCCATCTCACAGAGCTGCTCTCAAAGTGTTCTCTTCGCAGCCTGTGTTTGTGCTTGGGATTGCCCCAGTCTACGTGCAGGACATTGCACTTGGCCTTGCTGAACTCTAGGAGGTTCATGCAGGTCCAACAATGTTACCACAGTGTTTTATAACTCCTCCAAATTTGTTAGGCATGATTTGCCTTGTTCCTTACTTTCTGTCTCACTGAAAAGCTAGAAACAGATGTTTGGGAATGACAGTGGGGAATCCTGCTCTTGAATTGGCAAAAGATGAACATTCTCTAAACTAAGTTCTATGCTGTATTTAACAGAGGCTACATATGCAGGTAATATATGAGTTTTGTTATGTAGTCAGTAGCTATGTGTAAATATTTTAAAGAGTTTGAGTAGTATTCAGAAATAGTTTACACTTTCCAGGTATAGGCACTTTAAGATAAAATAAAAGTTTTATCTCATTCCATCATTTTCATTAAGAACTCACTTAAAATCCAAGCCTTCTTGTTATAGTATAAAATTTTGTGTTGAAGAGTTTATTATTGTAATAATTCTTCTGGTAAGGACTTGATTCTGGGTTACATACAAGTTATTCAGCGTACTAATGTACAGACCTGAGAACAGAACTATTTTTTAATGCCTGCTCTTAAAATGCCCAAAATAGAACCAGCAAACAATGGCATTTAGAAACAGAGTTGGCTGCCAGGGTTCCAAATGAAAATAATAAAGTACTTCTTATTTCTTACTTCTTATTTATGCTGTCTGAGAATACAGTACCAGTTTCTTGTGTAGTAGGTACTAAGACCTTCTCTTGAATCTTCTACTGGCAACAGCGGCAGTGGGTCACATACACTGGTGAAGATTTTTACAAGCACAGGATGCCTTTTTTGCTGGCATCCTTTGCTGGCAAGATGATGGTGGTGACTATGTTGAAAGATAGTGTTTTCTATTTGAGAATGTGCTCTATGAAATAGTTATTGCGCTCTTCATTGTAGTTTCTATTGAAATAAACAGGAAACATTATTTTCAGAGAAATCTATGTATATAAACAACTAAAGCAAAATATTGTGGCCTTAAACATTTTTCACAAGACTGTCTGGTTGCTCGTTATATAAATCTGCTTTATGTTCACAGTCACTTTAGTCTTTCTTAATGTGTTATATATTCACACTGTGATCACCCCCCAGCCCCATACTGAGTTTCTGAAACTAAATTAGCTTTGGCTAAGTTTTGTGTTAACCTGTCTAGAAAGGCAAGTTCTCCTTTTTTTGTTGTTTGTCACATTTCACGTTAATATTTACAAAAGTCTTGTGAAGTATTGCCCCATTCTATGTCCAATAAAACAGTTAATGCCAAGACATCTCCAAATCAGTGGTTTTGCTACAGCAATAATGTAATTGTACTGGAGGGATGTGCATGTTGAGAATTTGTACAGAAATATTATTGTCACAAAGTCTAATAATGGAAAAATCTATTCATTCTTTCATTTTTCCCTCCCCTTTGGCTGTCTGTAGTGTCACTTTAGACAAAATGTTTTTCAAAGGTCTTAAATAATGTTAATATGGATTAGTATGCCCATTGAGCACTGAGAGCCATTACTCACATCTGGAGAGTTAGGGCTCTCACATTATGAAAACACATAAAAACAGTGAAGCTGCACTACTGTTTTCGATAACATCTCCTACAAAAATGCAATCAATGCAGATCATAATGTTCATCATCTGTAAATTCAAAACATGCCACTGGAAAAATCTTGCAGAAACATTCACCCGTTGACCAGAAATGTTAATCACTCAGCAGAGACCGTGGACCATTACTATAAGAATGACATACTACTGTGAATAGAGTGCTGGCACTAAAGAAGTAAGTTTGACAGCATTGGGAGACTTCATTTCCACATGGAAAATTCTTAAACAGGTGATCATGCTTCACTTTAGGGCTATTTTGTGTTACAAGAGTTCTAAAGAGCCTCAGAAGGTGTAAAGGTTTTACCCTTTTCAGGAAGAATTTAAAATACAGTCCTGAGTAAGTGAAGCCAGTGCACAACTGTCATAAAACAAATGGAGATGGAAGTGTATTACATGCATTATCAGTCAATGATTTCAAGAATTTCTGCAGCTCTGGGAAGAGTATTCTTGGCTGTGGAGCTTAGCGAGTAACTTTAGCCACTTGCAATATTTTTTCCCCCTCCTTATTTTCACCTCCTTCTCAAGTTTGGATCTTGAGTTGGTAAGGGAAGGAGGACATCCTCTAATTTCATGACCTTCACACAGTAATTTCCACAAATTCCTTTCATAGCTGAAACAGAAGAGAAAAGAGATTCTTGTCAGAGGGCTTTCTGTCTGAATATCCTCTCTAGGCTTGTTCAGTTTGCATGTGGGTAGGAAATTAAAATAATATAGTATATATTGTTATTTTTTATTTCTTCTTTATTTCTTATCTATCTATTTATTTATTTATTTATTCATCTATTTTCCTGACATTGCTCTTGAACAACATGGGGCTTTTAAATCCCCAACCTGCTTCCCTTATAGTTTGTGTAGAATTATCACCGATTTAAGCTGAAACTGATTTTCTATATAGCCTGCTTCAGTGATGAATTAACTCACCCTCCAAAAAATAAATCAAGCAGTTGTTCTACCTGTGCAATTAAGAAGTCCTCTGAAAAAAAAAAAAAAGGAAAAGTCTGACTATTTAAGTTGAAATAAAATGTCACTGAGCTTTAGAAAACTACTTGGCTTTAGAGTTGTAAGTCAAAATGTGAAGTTCACAAATCAGTAATTCTTTTGCCACCCTGTTTGGATAGTTAAGTATTGCAGTGGAGTAGAAAAATGACAACGTCATTTGTAGTAATCACCTCCGTGTTACAAGTACTCTAAATAGCAAAAAAATAGTGTAGAGTTGAGATTTATGAGAATTTCTTACCAGCTATTTTCACTATCTATCACAAACACTACAGACTACCTTTCTTATTCTGTATCTGTCAATGATGTACAATATTTCACTGCAAGATATGGAAAGATCTGAAGAAAAATAAGTCAGTGATACACACTAAATGAAAGTTTTTAATGAGATTACTACTCATTTATGCTTCATACTGTATCCCTGATTTTCAGCAGAAGTTCACACAGAAACAGACCTAAAATCAGTAACAGAATGACTTTGATATTTAAATTACAATAGCAGGTTAGTATATGTGAGAGCTTTAAAAAAAAACTTTTCCATGTAATTGTCATCTGAAATACTACAGAATAAAGGGAAGGAGTGAAAATCAGAATATGGGTGCTGGATTAAGAAAAAAAATAGCAATTTACTATCTCAGAAATGAATAATAAAATCCATGTTATTATTAAGAATCACACAAAAAGTTCTAAATTTGTCATTAAATGAGAAAAAATCATACTGAAGTATTTTCACAATTTGCTGGATTAAGATCCTCAGGAACGGTGTTATTTCTTCGATGCCACATATTTATCTCAAAATTAGTAATACTCAGAAAAATGCTTTTTGTGCTGAAAGATAAAAGGGACTTAAATATATATATATTTACACCTATTGGTATTTGGCTTTGGTTGGAAGATCCAAATTGACTATCATCATCTATTTAACAGCATCTGGGGACTGACACTATTGACGAACAATTCTAATTATCTAAATTTTAGCCTACTTTGGCCATCTGAAATATACTGCAGCTGAATAAGGAAAATTAGAAGCCTCTTATTCAGCCAAGAGGTAAGTAATTCATTGAACTGAAGTTAGGCTCCTCAAATATTAATTTGAAGATGTAGTCAAAAACCTCACTATAAAAGGTAGAGAAATGCTAGAAGGTTAAAATCATATGTGTCTTTATTATGAAGTAACTGAAAGGTTATAAAAATATCAGATCTGGACAGGAGGAGAAACAGACACAGGTAAAAAGAATTAAGATGTACATAGCTAAAAGATCAGCAGCTGACTGACAAAGTGAGAAAGTACCTGAATTGTTACTTGGACTCCTGAAGATAAAGTCATTTAAGAATGACACTATGCATACATACATATATATATACTTATATATAATANTCAGCCAAGAGGTAAGTAATTCATTGAACTGAAGTTAGGCTCCTCAAATATTAATTTGAAGATGTAGTCAAAAACCTCACTATAAAAGGTAGAGAAATGCTAGAAGGTTAAAATCATATGTGTCTTTATTATGAAGTAACTGAAAGGTTATAAAAATGTCAGATCTGGACAGGAGGAGAAACAGACACAGGTAAAAAGAATTAAGATGTACATAGCTAAAAGATCAGCAGCTGACTGACAAAGTGAGAAAGTACCTGAATTGTTACTTGGACTCCTGAAGATAAAGTCATTTAAGAATGACACTATGCATACATACATATATATATACTTATATATAATATATATACATGTATATACATGTATGTATATAAACTTCTCCACAAAAGAATTTCTTAGAGAAATGCCAGTTCTGTTTCATTCTTGTGTTCCTTAGGATATTTTCCCAAGAATCTCATCCAGTAATTCCTTAACCAGATGGAAGTTCTCTTTCCTGAATTTCAGGGTCCTCGTTTTTCTCTTTTCCTGGTCCATATTCCTCAAGATCATGAACTCAGTCACAGCATGCTTTCTACATCCCAGACTGCCTCCAACTTTTATCTCTTTAATGATTTTCTTTGCACTGGTGAGGATCAAGTTCATACCTGGTAACTTCTTCCTGATGTCCTGAATGTGGGCCCCTGGAAGGTAGCAAACCTCTGTAGCAAGATTATCCTCTGTAGTAAGGTGTCAAATGGGTGTCTCAGTGCCCCTCAGTGAGGAGTCCTCAGTAACTAAGACCCTCTACAATTTTTTTTTTTTTTGGGCCAGTACATGCTCTGATTTGGATCCTGGGTTGGACCATGTTAACAAGGTTGTACCTTTCTGGATCTGAACCATTATCCCCACCCCCTACTTTTACAATCCCCATAGCTTTTTACCTGTTGCTTAGGAAAACTTCAGTGGCGAGGGGAGAGGCTCCTTCCTTAACTGAGCAGAGATGAGTGCGCAGTTTCCCTCATCTTGCATGTTTTTGCAGTCTGTCTCTTCATGACTGAAAGTTTGCTTAGCTTTTCCCCCTTGCAGGAACTTAAGACAAGGCTTTCAGTGTGCCTGTGTCACTGCATGGTACCACAAATCAGTGTCTCTCATTGCTGGAGGCTTCCCACAATTTCACCTGCTCTTATGAGGACTGGAAGCTCCAGGCAGCTCTTGTCAGCTCTGGGTTGCTTTTTCTTTTCCCTGGGGTCTCCTCATTTTCAGGATCCACTTCTCACAATCATGGTTTACCACTCTGCTGCCGAACATACCTGTAGTGGTGCTGATTGCCTCAGAAAGTAAAACGTCCTTTTGCTTGCAAAATTCAGGTGTTCAACTAATATTTACCAAAGTTTTCCTACTTCTATACTGGTTCTTAACGGAGTCAAAAGTCTTGTGATACAGTTTCAGACTTTAAAGACAAGCACTAGTGTATCTGGTTTCACGAGAACTTTGAAGGGCATTGTTTTCCCCTAATAGTGAAAAAAAGGTACAAAGAATTTTAAGGAATAACTGTGACCAAGAGACCACATGAAGTATTTGCAGTTTCTTTACTTCGATTCAGACAGTGGTTGCTCCAGGGAAAGCTGTGTTTAGCTTAGGTTAGGTAAAGTTAGGTTAAGTTAGGTTAGGTTAGGTTATGTTACATTACGTTACATTACGTTACGTTAGTTAATGGATTAAAACTGCACTGCAGGGAACTACTAGAAGTTATTTTTTGAAGTAAGTCCACCCATATTACTTTGACATTTGGAGATATAATAAGTATTTGTTATCTTTACTCCACAAGAGCATAAAAAAGACCTACCCTTGATTTTTAAAACAAAACTAAAACTTAAGCTGGAGAATATTTATTTGTGTGCCATACTGATAATATAATGCAATTGGTAGGGTTAGTTGCTTTAGATGGCATCTTTTCATGGACAACATGGAATAGTATCTATCAGTAGACTGTATAATGTGTTCTTACTCTCCAGAATGTTTTAGTTCATGAGTGATGCAGATCACATTCCTGAATTTCATTTACAGATTTATTTCCTTGCTCTGAAAATAGATAACAGATGACATAGCAAACTATTAAAAATTTCAAATTATACAGTGAATGAAATAAGCATCAGCAATAATTTGATTTTTTTCCCTTGAAAACAAAAGGAAGTATAGAAATATTCTCAGAAGAAAAAAATTGCTTAAACCCCCATTAGTTGCATTTTTTTCTTTTTCCTTTCCTTTCCTTTCCTTTCCTTTCCTTTCCTTTCCTTTCCTTTCCTTTCCTTTCCTTTCCTTTCCTTTCCTTTCCTTTCCTTTCCTTTCCTTTCTTTTTTTTTTTTCTTTTTTTTTTCTTTCTCTATTCAACCTGTTTCAAAATTCTTTTTTGTCTTGAAATTTCTGGATGTGTCCTGCCCCAGTACCTCTGTCCTGTCCTGCCCTTTTCTGGTAATCTGTGCTCACCTGGAATTCAAGACTAGTGGCATGTTATTGTGGAACAATATCATGGAAATAATCTGAGTATGGATCGACATAATGAATGTGACATAGCTAAATGTCATCCACATTTGCTTATCTTATAAACTCATTCAGTCTGGCTTTAAATTCTTTTCCATCAGTGTTAGTATGGATAGGACAAAATGATGGTTGAAAACAAATGAGTATATATACTTTTTTACAGTCAAGAGTTATGTAGCCTGCTACCAACTGAAAGAATTAGTATTATTTCTATCTGTCTATTGAGATATAA
The DNA here is from genome assembly GCA_013399175.1 of Odontophorus gujanensis. NCBI lineage: Eukaryota > Metazoa > Chordata > Aves > Galliformes > Odontophoridae > Odontophorus > Odontophorus gujanensis. The sequence continues at coordinate 214,142 of VXAB01010770.1, read as the reverse complement.
AATACCCTACAGGGCAATGCAGTTGGAAGGATGTAGGGGGGGAAATATTTTGTTAAAAAGGATGCTGCATGAACTCTTATTTCAGGGGATTGTAAGGGAGTATGTTTAACTACGTCATAAGAATGAAAATGTTATCATATTTCAGAAGATCTTTCTATTTAATGACATGAAGATTATGCTTCCTAAATGTGGGGACAGATTTTTTACTTCACCTGATATCTGTTCTGTGCAGCAGAGCAAGACTGCAGAGGAGTTAGTTATGGCTCACAGATTATAAGGCCAGTGTTAGGGTGACCTTGGGGCTTGGCAGAGTTTAAAGCAGCATATGAAGTATGTGAGCTGGAGCCATCTCCTACAAAAGGAATGGCAACACTTTGCCAATACATTTAGCTGCCTCAAGCCCAGCCCTCGTTAAAGCGCCTGGAGAGAGCTCCAACTCCAGCAGATGGCTTTTAAGTCTCCTCGCCAGGTGGCAAACCCTGGGGCCATGAGGAGTGAGAAGGGCAGCCTTCTATCCCTGTGTTGTCAGAGCAATGTGGGATCTTTGACTTCCATGAGGCATTAAACATCCTGTCTAATGCCATTCCTTTATGTCCAGCAGCAGGCTGTGGGGGAGAGAAATTATTATCTATAATGAGCTTTCTTTTCATTTTAGAGAAAGGGAAAAAGTTAGTTGGAGTAGATATAGACTTTCGTCAACAGCACAAATTACCAGTAACATCCTTCATTCAATTTTATATTTTATGTCATTCTCTTTAATTTCTTTCTAGTGCTTTCTCTGCAGATTTTCCGTTCCAGTGGATTGTGATATAGTTATATATGTGTTTCTGATTTTACATTATATCATACTGACAGTTCATAAAGTGCAAAATACCAGTGAGCCATTTGGGTAGGACATTTTAGCTTTGTTCTGACTTTGAGTAGAATGAAATATGTTCTGTGAGAAAGAGAATTTATAGAGGTAATCATCTGAAGTGATCTCTTTCAATAGAACTCTTAATTCTATACTTTGTTTATATATAAAATAAACCTTTACTAGAAGTATGTGTTTGACAAGGAACTGGAACCTTTTCCCCCACAGCACGGAACTGACATAATATTCAAATATGTAGGGTACAGAGTTAGAGTATAAAAATGTAAAATCTTGTCAGTTTGGCTCACAGGTGTCACTGATTGAGCTATGAAATGGAACAAGTTCAGTGAACATACATCTGTCTTCTTCATGATCATGTTTCCAAGTTGTAAATTTTTCTGTAGAATGAGATGCCTCCTGGTGTGTGTATTTATGCTGATTTGTGTTTCTCCTTCTGTATTTCCCCTGCATATAGGAAGAAGAGACATTATCTCTATAGATATGTATGTCAAAGCAGAGTAGACAGACACGTGGACTATTTTTACCTTTGTTTATGAAGTGTCAGGGGTCTGTGGGGCTGCAGCATGAGGCAAGGCTGGGGTGACCCCATGAGATGAGACACATATGGTTCCAGACCAAGGTCAAGCCCAGCAGACACCCTGGGTAGCTAGGGACAGCCTGGGAAGGGAAGAGCAGAAAGTGCTGCACAGAGAAAGGAGGAAGAACAGGAACTGTGAAGAACAGCAAATGAAACACCATGATCAGAGAGAAGCACCAGGGTGAATGGAGGGCACATACCAGGGCAGGTGAATGTGCCTCAATATGTCCTGAAGGAGGTGTGGGCTGTGGGAGGAGGAAGGAGAAGCAGAGAAACCACCACTGTCTTCTCGTAACTCTGTCCTCCATGATACTGATACCCAACTACACCACTCCATGACAGAGTAGAGGAGTCTGGAGTAAAGGAATGAAGGTAAAACAAGGAAAGTGGAGGGGGAAATAAAATTAATTTTCCTAAAGTGAAGTCTGTTTTGTCTGAGGCAGCAACTGACACAAAATCTAACTCACCTTGTCAGGCAGAGGAGAACCTGATGAGGTTCAACAAGGGTAAGTGCTAGGTTCTACATGTGGGAAGGAATAACTGCATGCATCAGTACAGACTGGGGGCTGACTTGCTGGGGAGGAGTTCTGTGGAGAAGGACTTGGATGTTCTGGTGGGTATCAGGTTAGCCATGAGCCAGCAGTGTGCCCCTGTGGGCCAAAATGTGAATGGTACCCTAGGGTGTATTAAAAATAATATGGCCAGCAGATTGAAGGAAGTGATCCTCCACCTCTACTCCTCTACTTTGACCTGGTGAGGCCACATCTAGTGTATTTTTTCCAGTTCTGGGCTTCTCAGTTGAAGAAAAACACGGAACTTCTAGTGAGAGTCCAGCAGAGGGCCACAAAGAGCGTTAAAATCATAGGATCGCCATGGTTGGAAAAGATCTCCATGATAGCTATTCCAACCATTCACCTATCAACAACATTTACCCATTAAAACATGCCTCTTAGTACCACATCTAAATCATGCTTCAGGGTCTCGATGCCTTTCTTGTAGTGAGGGGCACAAAACTGAATGCAGTACTGTCACAGAGATCTATCTGTCTGTGACAGGGGAACAGCA
>VXAB01010770.1:170875-211446 GCA_013399175.1 Odontophorus gujanensis | reverse complement strand
CTCCAGAGAAGGAAACTCTGCTGTCTCTATGGGCAGCCTTTGCCAGTGCTCCATCACCTGCACTGTGAAACTGAACAGTTTACTGTCTGGTATGGCCTGGTTCCATGACAAATGGGGCAGGGGGACCCATGGACCCACTCCCCAGGAAAGGGAAAAGGGGAAAAGGGAAAAGGGTAGGGAGATGGGCCTAAAAACAAAACACTGGCAAAAATATGAGGAGGAAAGTTAATTTACTAAATATGATATCGGAATGCATAATAACACAATATCATATAATGTAATTGGAATTGAGATTAATAAATAAAATAAGAGAGAGAACGTCCGAAACTGAAGGCCTTACTCTAAAGTTGAAGGCGAGATTGCTAGGGAGAATACACTGCTGAGATGAGTGGCAAAAAAGAGCAGCCTTGTGACTTATGAGCAGTTTTATCTTTACCTCTGAACAGAAAATGGGCAAGTACTCAATGTGCAATCACACCAGAGCTGACCACAGGGGAATGAATGATCACCTCCCTGCTCTTGCTGACTACTCTATTTCTAATACAAGCCAAAATGCCATTGGCCTTCTTGGCTACCTGGGCACATTGCTGGCTGTTAAGCCAAGAGTTGACCAATGTCCCCAAGTTCTTTTCATCCACACAGTCTTCCAGACACTCTGCTCCAAGCCTGTAGCATTGCCTGAAGTTGTGGCTGAAAGTGCAGGATCTGACACTTGGTCATGTAGAACTTCATCCCATTCACCTCAGTCCAGCAATCCAGTCTGTCTAGATCTCTCTGAAGAGCCTTCCTACCCTTGTGCATGTTGACATTTCCTCCCAGCTTGAGGTCATCTGGAAACTTACTGCAGGTACACACAATCCACTCATCCAGGTCATCAATAAAGATATTGAACAGGACAGACCCCAGTACCGACCTCTGGGGAGCACCACTCATGAGTGGCCACCAGTTGGATTTAACACCACTCACCACTACTCTATAGGCCTGGCCCTCCAACCAGTTCTTTATCTAGCAAAGAGTGTACCTATTCAAGCCATGGGCTGCCAGTTTCTCCAGTGAAAGAAAAATAAAAACGAAAATATGGAATGCTTCACAAATTTGCGTGTCATCCTTGTGCAGGAAACATGTTTATCTTGTCTGTATTGCCCCAGTTTCAGTATACATGCTGCCAAAGCAAACTCAGATAGAGCCTGGAACAACACTTAAGAGGAAAGGCTGAGAGACTGTTTCATCTGAAGAAGAAAAGTCCGAGAGGTGATCTCATAGCTTTATAAATGTCTAAGGTGTGGAAGTCAAGTTTATGGGGGTATATTCTTTTCTACAGCGTACAGCAATAGAACAAGTGGCAGTTGGAGGAAACCGGAACACAAGAAGTTCCACACTATCACAAGAAAATCTTTACTGTGAGAGACTATGCTTTGGAATAGGCTGCCCAGGGAGGTTGTGAAGTATCCTTCACTGGAGATGTTCAAGGCTGATCTGTACACTTAGTTTAGCAGGTGAGTTAGACTTGTTGACCCCTTCCAACCTCTACAATTCTGTCACGATTCTGTGATTCTGTGATCCATGAGCATCCTCATTCATGTTTTTCTGACTTTCGGCTTGTAACTTCAGCTAAGTCCTTTAAAGCATCTTCAATTTTGTATACTAAAGCAGTCTTAATGATGTGATGGGTTTTAATTCAGACTCTAAAGTATACAAAGCATGCAAGAAATTATAGAACATGTTGTTACAATTTCCATAATTAAACATAAATTACTTTCACAAGTATTCTTGGAAGTATTCTTATGCCCAGTAACCTACTGAAGAGGCAAGAAGGTCTAATTATGTCATATGTGGATCATAATAATTTGGCTTCATACATACAGGATGTTCTGCCCAAATGAAACTGATAACAGGACTTGAAGTTTGATACACACTGAAAAATTTTAACTTTAAATCTAAACTGTTTATTTTCTCTGTAACCATGTTTGAATTCGGTATTGTCCTTTCATTATATTCTCTTGCAAAAAAAATGGCTGTTATAAAACCCTGCATATGTCCTAAATTGAAGTGAACTTCAACTGTGTCACTTAGAAGTCCAATTACAATTAACATAACTAAAAAAAAAAAAAAATAGCTTTTTAGAATAAAATAAATAATTTATCTGATGTTCTTTTCTGTCTATATCACAGACCATACCAAAAAGCTATTATATGAATCTTGTGTACTTGAGACATTTTGAGTATCACACTCAGACAAACATTTGGAAATACAAGTTTGTTTTTTTTTTCTGTTGTTTGTTTCTTTCTTTTTGTCTTTGATCTCTCTCTTAATTACTGTAGGAAAACAAAGGAAACTAGACTGCTTTATCTTTTGCTATCATCAGTCTAGTAGCTTATTACACCCATGCACTGTATATTTTGGAGATTTCAAAATAAAAGGATAAAAGGTTGAAGAAAAAGAGACTTTAGTTAGCAAATGTTATATAGAATCGTAAGATCATTGAGGTTGGAAAAGACCTCTGAAATCATCTAGTTCAGCCATCAGTCCATCACCACCATTCTCACTAGCCATGTTTGTAAGTGCAATCTGTACATGTTTCTTCAAGACCTCCAGGGATAGTGCCTCCACGACTTCCCTGGGCAACCTGTTCCAAAACTAGATGACGGTTTCTGAGAAGAAATTTTTCCTAAAATCCAACCTGGACAAATATTACTTCTGTGAGACTCAACACTGCAGAACAATATATTTTTCCAAAAACCACACTTCCTTGCCTTCCAGACAACTCTCCAATTTTACTGCTGAGCATGATACCATAGGATATGGGATATCTGTTCTCCCAGCTTCTTGTGCACCCCTATCCCCAGGTCAGTTTGAGAAACTGGAAAGGCTCTGACATAGTGTAAGTNTAGCCATGTTTGTAAGTGCAATCTGTACATGTTTCTTCAAGACCTCCAGGGATAGTGCCTCCACGACTTCCCTGGGCAACCTGTTCCAAAACTAGATGACGGTTTCTGAGAAGAAATTTTTCCTAAAATCCAACCTGGACAAATATTACTTCTGTGAGACTCAACACTGCAGAACAATATATTTTTCCAAAAACCACACTTCCTTGCCTTCCAGACAACTCTCCAATTTTACTGCTGAGCATGATACCATAGGATATGGGATATCTGTTCTCCCAGCTTCTTGTGCACCCCTATCCCCAGGTCAGTTTGAGAAACTGGAAAGGCTCTGACATAGTGTAAGTACTGCTCAACAACAACTAAAACATCAGAGTGCTGTCAACACTGTTTTTTTTCTCATAAATCCAAAATTTTGGTGTTATCATACCAGACACTGCAAACAAAATTATCTCAGTCAAAGCAAGAACAATATTCATTCCATTTTTTCGTACCGCTTAGATCATGCTCCCCACACTTTCCAATACAGATTCTTTACCACCTTTCCTGTCTTTTGTTACAAAAATACAAGTATCATTTACTCTTTGGACCATCCCTATAAAATGTCTGTTAAATTTGTTTAGTCTATGACTTCGGGATCCATCTGTCATAGCAGTTGTTCAGCACAGGAAAGATGCTGTATTATGGTGGCCCATTACATGCTAAAGCCATTTCTAGTGATGACATACAGCACTGTTTGTCAACTAACATCATACAATACAAATAACTGTCTACTCTCACCCAACATCAAATAGCCTTGAGGTATATATTGAACCTTTTGCATTACCCACCAAGTAAATCCAGGTTCTTGAGTAAAAGCAATCTCACATATAGGCTTGCCTTTTTCTCATTCTCCGCAACCTGTTGAGTAGGTCTACATACATCAGCCTGTCGTCTTTGATGATTTCTCACAATCTGACAGGACCCATCAGTGAACAAGGCAAATTGCTTCTCACTCTCTAGTAATTTATTATACAGTGGGGATTCTTCAGCATGTTCAGGTCAGTCCATAATAACTTCTGAGATCCCTGGATGACTGGGGTTCACTACTCCAACCCACTGTGTGATCAGTGTGATCCACTCACCCCACATAGCATCAGTTGCATAACGTGTGGAGGGACCCTCTCTTTAAACATCCAGCCCAGCATAGGTAATTGGGGTGCCTAAAGGAGCTCTGCTTTAGTAAACTACTGAAGCTGCTCGAGCCCTTTTGTATGCTTCCAATCTCTCTTTTTTCAACTGAAGTATAGCTAGCATTTTCTCTGTCTTCATCTTCAAAACTCTGGGGGTAAACCTCAAATCTCTCCTGGGGCTTTCTGCTAGAGGCTCCAAGTGAGGCCATTCTTCCTGGTTATGGTGTAGAGAGTAGTTTTTACATTTGTTCTGCTTGGACTAATCCAAGGGCTACTTCATCAAGATTTAGACTAAAACATCTCCTTCAAGGTGAGAATGTAATGTGTAATTTCAATTGCTAATTTTAAAATTCTTTTTAAACTTTTTAATACACCTTACCCCTAAAAAAAAAAAAATAAAAAGAGCTTACTGAAAATGAATTTTGTCTACTTCTTTACTTTTTATTTTTTTGTAATTATTTTAAAAAGAACTTATTCTATTATTAGTTGTACAAACAGCCAACCACACAAGTGAATTGTGTGGAACATCTTCTCAGGCTAATCCGGTCCAAAATGAAGAAGCATGATAATAATAGAAGTTACACTTTTTATTTTCCCTTCTTTTTTTACACACATGTGAGTTGAAATTAGCAGGAGACTTTTGTGAATGTTGTGTGGGTATAATTTCACAAAGAAAGAGTATACTGACCACATGGAGCAGCAACATTTTGTGACATTTGGAGATGATGCACAAGGTAGGCTTATTCCAGCTGGTCACTGACTCATAGAGACCACATAATAATTTATTGTTTGTATGTTTCTACAGGGGAGGCCTTTGCTATAGCACTTAATGTCTTCTCACTAGAGCAGGGGGCCTTCCTACTAATCTCTGACAGAACTCTTCCTACTGCTATCTGCAAGCCGTATAGCACACAGGCAATGTGCTCGGGCTGTTTGGTGGTAAACATCCTGGCCCTGGGAGATCTCCAATTCTGGAACAATGAGGCTGCCATCGTTTGCTTTCCTGTGCAGGAGACTGGTTAATTCACTGTTTCAAATGACTGTAGAGTAAAATTTTATATCCAAACTCTGGATAACAGCCTTAAACACTGTCAGCAGCAGCATATTTTGGCTGTTATCTATTTGAGGCAAGCTTTGCCTCCAGTTGGAAGATTAAAATAAGTAAATAAATACAATCTTTATGTTGTATTCTAATATGACTATGTATTTGTGCTTTGTATTGTAAATTCTTTGGAAGAGGAGTCACATCTTAGTTCAAATGCTTTAAAAAGTATATTTTCATTATTCATCAAAATACAAAGAACAGTGCAGACAAATATCTCCACTAGCCCCAGAAAGTCACAGGTGTTTACTGTATGGCAAACTGACACATCCTGGGGTTATGCTGAGAGAGCAGAGATTCTTTTGAAAATAAATTTTATTCTAAAATTTCTGTTTCAACTGACAGGGAAGAAATGATTATAAATAAGTCCAGATTTTTGATAGAACACCCATGCAAAATTTTTCTCAATCTCACTGGAAATTGCAGAAGATCACTTAAATTTGAAAAGATTTAAGTAATTCAGATGTAGTCAAGAAATACATATTTCAATGCCATTACAAAAAATAAGTAAAAGAACATACCAGTATGTTCATAGATAGCCAATGTTATACTCATCTCCAGCTAGGGTGGAAGAGAAGACCAAAGAAAGCACAAATCTGTTAGTTTAACCACAGTCCCAGGACAAGTTATGGGAAAGATTGCCCTAGGAGATGTTGTAGGGCAGTAAAAGAACAAAGCTATGGTCAGACACAGTCAACATGGGCTCATCAAGGTAAAGTTTTGCCTAAATTATTTGATCTCCCTCTAAAATAAGACTACTTCCTTAGTGTCTGAAGGGAAGTCAATGGATATAGTCTTTCTATATTTTAGAAAGGTCACTGATAAACATCTCTCACAGCATCCTTCTGGACAGAAAGTCCAACAGGTAAGACAATCAGGTTTGTGCTATACTAGGCAATGAACTGTCTTGATAATAGAACTCAAAAGGTTGTAGCAAATTGTGCTATATCAGGCTGGTGACCAGTCTCTACCAGTGTTTCTCAGTTCTCAGTTTTGGGGCTAATCCTGTTCAACATTTTTATCAGTGTTCTGGATTCAGGAGTGGAATGAATCTTCAGCAGGTTTGCAAACTATGAGATGCTGTTAGCTTCCTGGAAGGATGAGGCTTTGCAGAGCATTATAGGTAGGTTGGAGCACTGGGTAATTGGCAGCAGAATGATATTCAGCAAAAGAAATTGCTGGGTTCTGCACCTGAGATGGAGTAATGACAAACACAGGTACAAACTGGGAGACGAGTGACTGGAAAGTAGCTCAGCAGAAAGGGATGTGGGAGTGCTGGTTGCAACAGGCTCAGTGTGAGCCAGCAGTGTGCCCACACAGCCAAAAGGCAAACCACATGTTGGAGTGCACTAAACACAGTACAGCCAGCTGATCAAAAGAGGTGATTTCCTTGTTGTTGATGCAGCCTCACCTTGAACATGGTTCTGGGTTCCACAATATATAAAGGATGTTAAGCTACATTAATGCACACAGAAGGCAACAGAACTGGTAAAAGGAAGGCATGTTCTATTAGGTAAGCCTGAAGACACTTGGTTTGTCTAGTCTGGAGAAAAGGAGCCCAGCAGGTGACTTCATTGCTCTATACAAATTCCTGAGGAAGAGAAGTGCAGAGGATGAGCTCGGCTCTTCTCCCTGGTATTGATGGCAGCACATATGAAAACTACTGCACCAGGGGAGGCACAGAGAGTGCATTAGGTTGAATTTCTTTACTTTGAGGGTGCTCAGAAATTGGAATGGGCTTCCTAATGAGGTGGTTGATACATCATGCTTGTCAGCATTCAAGAAGCATTTGAATAATGCCCTTAATAATCTGCTTTAACTATTCATTAGCCCTGAAGTGGTCAGGCAATTGAACTCAATAAACTTTTATGACCCCAATTTTTTTTTTTTTTTTAGTTCTTCTGTTCCATTCCATTCCATTCTATTGTAGTTTTCAAAAGCTGAGTGGAAATTCCTTTAAAAATTATCAGATAATCAAGAGTGAATATCTTTGGGAAAATCTATTGAATGTTAAATATAGTAAATGCAAAATCATAGCAAACTGTTCTAAACCTCCATGAAATCTCACTTACAACACCCTAGAAAAGCCAACACTGAGAAACATTTCTTTGAATATATAAAATTGAAAGAATATGAGTGTCCTGATCAACCTGATCTGGTGGGTGGCAACCCTGCTTATGGCAAGGCAGTTGAAACTGGATAATCTTTGGAGTCCCTTCTAACTCACACAATTCAATGCTTCTATGAAATGTCTAAAATAGGTTTCCTAGACTATTAAAACTGATACTGTCTTAGCAAATTTAGCAACTACCACTGGTGCACTTTCCTTACATTTATAAATCCTGATACTATGTCTAAATTATTTATTAGATAAGTGAAGAGCTTATATGAGGGAGCAGTTTTGAAAAGGTGGGATAATCATAATTTCTTTCAAAATACAGACTAGCAGCTAAACCCCTAAGGTGAGATTTAGAGCAGCCATATTACCTACATTAAATTATCTCATAGCATATCTTCATTTTTAGGAGTTACTAAGTCAGTAGTTTAAACGAAACACTCAGGAAGACTGCGTGTCAGCAGGACTGTTCTAGAAGGTGTTTGTAACTTGTGCTGGGAATAAAAAATAAAACTGAAGAGAGTACTAAACTGCTGATTCCTCCTAAGATCTGAACTATCAACAGCTGCAAAGGCTGACACTTCTTCATCCCTAATTGTGTCTCTAACAGGAGTCCAGCATATTTCCACTGCCCATTGTGCCCTTCAGGGAGCAGGTCATCTTTGCTGCTGGGAGTAGTGTAATTGGGAAAACGTCAGCATCACTGGAGAAAAAAAGAATAAAGAAAAGTAGCAAGACTGTCAGCCGCTTCAGGTGCTTCATGTTTTAATCAGAAAAAGCAGAAGGCAGATTATTGCTTTGTTGGGGGCAGGGGGTGGAGTGAGGGGTGTGTATATGTGTGAGCAGTTTAACATTTCTGTGTAGATTTTTTTTTTTTTTTGCTCGATTAAGCACAACCTGTTCTTTTTCTTTATAGAAATGTCAGAAATGTCACTACTGTGTCAGTTTCTGCAGGTAACTGCAATCCTCTGCTCTTCACAGGGGAATGAGCACTACTAGAAGGGCCAGTACAAGATCAAGATTGGTAACCCTCTCCATCTCTTCTCCATTAGTAACATTATGATTATTTTATGTTAATGCATATATATTTATTAGTATTTTATTACCCTGTGCAGGCTTTTAAGTGTAGTAGAAGGACTGCATCCCATACTTCAGGATTTTAAAGATAAAAAACATAATACTTTCATGAAAACAATACATTGCAAGAGTGAGACTCTTAAAGATGAAAGCAGGGAAGAGTCTGGCAACTGAAAGTAACATTTTTCTTTTTAATAGCAAAACTAAAACCTCCATAAAAGTTGGCCTTAAATGGATAAGATGCAAGAGAGATGACCTTTTAGCCTCTCAAGCACCAGCCTTCCACTGTATTTCCAAAATTAGTAAATTTTTATTCTTCTTATAATTCAGGTTGTTGGTTACATTATGTTAGGTACATTTCTGGGAGAATAATGTGTTTCGGTGTTTTCTGACTGGAATGCACTAGATGAGATGTACTTCATAGGAAGGCTGCAGAAGAATATTTGTATGTGATTGAATGCCAAACAATTATATGTTCCAGAAGAGTAAAAATTCTTTACCGTATGATGTTGTGGCACAGCAAAGAAGTCTGAATCCTTTTGGTTTACTATCACAGTAAAGTGCAAAGAAAGTTAAAGGGACACATAGGATCTGTAGTGAAAAAGTTTAGTATATTTTGGAGTGAAATCACTAGCAACAGATCATATCACATTTTATTTTTATTTTGCTGCAGACATGGATTTACCGTGAGATTGTAAGATTTTTTTTTTTCCCATTGCAATGTAGGCTATTAACATGTAGCCTACTACAGTGGTTGAAAAATCTGTCAAAAATATATATAAAAAAGGATTCTCAACTGTGATTTAGGAAACTCAACATAAGGAAACTTCTGCACAGAGTAGGAAAAAGCAACTAAGTCCCATTTAAGCATTCTGGAAAGGATAAATTGTAAAATATATTTATTTGTTTTGCAAGATCTCTCTGAATAAATGTGGTTCCTTCCATGTTAATATTAGAATGAATTTGAAGCATATAAAGTTCTCTAAGAGCATGAAACCTTTTGAAGATTTGTAAGTCATCACTCCTATAGGTAACTACCATTGTAATTTCCTTTTTGGATGAAACTGATAATAAATGATCTCTGGTGTTGGATTTAATTGTTCTGTGCTTACGCAGTACTGTTAAGGATTCCTACGACATATTCTATATGGTTAGAACCTAGTATTGTTATTTATTGATAGAAACATTACTGCTAATATGCATATGAATGTGACAGTGATAGAATTATTACACTAACAACAGAATTCTCAGCAGTATATTTGTGTGCACCTAGGAAGAACGTAGATTATAAAGAATTTCAGAAAATTCAGCTGAAAAATCGAGTCTCAGGGTCATGAGAGAGGATTTTTCTCACTTGCTCTCTTCAAAAGAAAGGTTTACTAAGCTTTTCAAGCTGCATGCAACTATCTCTTCACTGGAACCACTTATCAGACTAATGGCACACTTCAAGTCATTTTGCCTAACTATAGCCCATGGAAATACTCTTCTGTTTTATCTGGCTTATTTAAACCACTGAAAAATAAAACAAATGTGTTATGTCCTTTCTAATATTTCTCCTTGCTCTTTGAGGCAAGGCTCACACTGACTTTGAGGCTTGTTTTAGTGCAAGTTGACCCAAACTAATATTTCTTCTTCAATCCACAAGAGAAATTAACTAAGTACAGCTTGGAAAAACAAACAAACAACCAACAACAACAACAACAAAAACCCAGATAAACTATGATTTGGAGAAATGAAACTCAGAAGCTTGTTATTCACATAGCTTTTTAAAAATAAATAAGATATAAAAAGATTTGATACCTAATGCTGATCAACATGTGTTAAATGTGCCTACCTTTCACAGAATTGTAATGCGCATAGTGCTATTGTAAAGTGGTAAACAGCTCAGAAGCACTTTGCTAATAATGCAGTGACCCTGGCCACTTCATGCCAGGCTTCAAATTACTCATATTGATCAACAAAAAAACTACGCTGAGATTTTTAGAAATTACTTGGGAGCATATATTCTTCTGACTTGCACTCATGAAAAGGGAGTTGGTAGTATGTGTTATTCTAGTCACCATTAACATCTTATAGAACAAACCTTTGTACTAGCAACATTTGTGAATTTAGAAATATTATCAACCTGTTTCAGATACACACTACCATACTCTGTTAACTGCAATACTCATCAGAAAGGATATAGCATAAAATCTTCCTTTATAAATCTGGATTCAAATAAGTAATGCTTCTAGAGTAACTGTAATTTGAAAAATAGTTAGCGTTACTATATAATGCTATTTTAACTACACATTTTCTGATTACATTTATTTAATGGTACTTTATTTTTGACTTTGTTAAAAGGCAATAGTTTATTATATACTTTTTCCAATTAAAATTAAATCTTCTCATTTAAATAAGACAATAATTGATCAAATAAATCAACATAAAAATGTTTCTTTATATAGAATACTCGAATTTCTCATATAGTTTGGTCAGAACTAAACAAAACTAGGTCAGGTGACTGTTATTACTTTCAGATGAGTACACAGCTAAGCTGAGGAACAAAAATTAGGTTTTAATGAAAAAAAAGTAATTCCACAAGATCTTTATATTTTCAAAATGTACTGTAGTGATAAATCTTCTTTTATCTCAAAATATATGCAGAACATTTAGAAAAATGAAATCTGTAGTTCACAAAGTAATTGATACTAGAAGCTGTCAGTGAAGAGGTGACTGACCTCCTCTGTGCTTTGCCTTGCTTAGCAACATCCCTTAGCAACGACAGATCATTAGCACATATCAAATAAGAGAGAATCATAGGCAACCAAATGCTAATCATTTTTGTACTGTATGAGTGGTGCACGATTCTTAAAGATTTTTTTTTTCATTTTTATCAAGTCACTATTCATCTTGAATTGTCTTCTTTGTTGAATATTTAACTATTTTTTAAAAACACAAATTTTGGTTTTAGTTTCTCATGATTACACATTATGTCAATAAATACTACCTAAATTGTCCTAAGATTCCGTGTAGGTTTTTTTTTTTGTGACCATTCCCTCTGTGGCCCTTTATAGTTATTACCTAAAGTGTAGGGTGAAATCATACTGACTTCATTTCTGAGTCCAATAATTCAATTATTTGCTTCATTTTTATCCATTCTTGCAAATTTAATGTCAAGCGTCTTCTCTGTACATGCAGGAGATGCAGAGGTTGTGCTAGTATTTTGCAATAAAAAAAGAAATCTGCAATTGTGAAAAAAAACCCCTAGTTTTATTACAACTTGAAGACATCATGAAATTCCTTTTTGCTCATAGTTTACCAGGTAAAAACAGTAGGCAAAAAATGCTGTATAGAATTTTCCAGAGTGGCCTTGTACTGCTGATGTGAAATAGTGTCCCGAGTCCAAGTAGAGCTGTGTCACTCAGCTCCAGCAAGGGGAGAGGCATCAGGGTTCATGATAGGCTAGAATGTACATAGTCTGGAGAGGGGCTATCAGCTAACCTTGAAAGTGCTCATTCTGCTCCCTGCTGAGCAGTCTAACAGGATTTCTCTTCCACTGTATATAGTTTTTCTGAAGAGTAGTGACACTCTAACAAATTTGAAAAAATTGAATCCATCCACCATGTGAAGAGTCTGTTTGCTTTATTTCTGTAATAAAATACGTTTTTTGAAACTGAGTATAGAGAACTCCCTGCTACATGTTATCACAGCTAGTTGCTTTTCAATGTGAAGAAAAACCCTCTTTGAAAATGTATATCAGTGAATACTAATTTGTCCATTTAATTTCCAGGGCTCTTTTTCTGTATACTAATTACAGGAAATGGACACACAGGTCATACCAGTGTAGTCTGCAGTGTGCTTTAATAATTAAAAAATCTCCAATTTTTGGAGAAATGGGAGAAATTGAATGATCAAATGTGTTTCTCTAGTACATACAAAATTTTTCTTTATTAGTTTCCATAACTACATTTTATTTTCAGGAATGATGTTTATATTATATCAGTATTCAAATGTGAAGAGTACAATTGAAAACAGATATGATCAACCAAATGATTTTCTATACTGCAAGAAAGAGAAAAAAAAGGAATTTGTAGTTCTTCATGGCTCTAATATTAAACAATGGAACAAGCACTAGCAAGGGTTGTCTGCTGGAGAGCAGTCTGTCTGTTACAACACTGTTCTGTTGCACTTAGTATGTGTTTTAAGTAGTAGTGTTGTCCTCCAATAATACAGGAACATTTGAGTTTCCCAGAACCTGGCTGGGACAAAGCCTTGGCAGCTCTCTAGAGGTCAGTTTATGAATGCTGCTGCTTAACTGAAATAGGACCTTCCTGTTTTAGGAACCAAGGACCAATACTCAGCTCATTAACTTCTACAGCTAAATTAGACTGCCCAGTTTCACTTTGTGGACACTGTGGTTTTCTATCACCAGTCAGAGATGTTTGATAGTTGTAGCAAATGACTGCACAGACCTTGTAGAATAAAACTTCAAAATCATCATTCTGCTCTTCAGCTGGAACAAAGTAGATAGAGGTTAAATAAAACAAAATAAAAGGAAAAAAAAATCAAGCTATATCACTGCATGATTGTTTTCATACCTTGTGAGAACTGAAGATCTAAATGTTCAAAAGCACTTGTTCACATTGTGGGTGACTAAGAACTGTCACAGGTTGCCCAAAGAAGTGGGGCAACCTTTTTTTTATCTCTGAAAATACTGAAAAAATGTCTGGACATGGTAATGGGCAAGCAACTCTACATGACCTTTTTGGAATGGGAAGTTAAATTGGATGAATTCTAGAGGACCCTTCCAAACTCAGAAATTCTGACTGATTCTGTGAAACTACAAATCATATAATAAATTACTGGATACAGAGGCAAATCAGATCTTATTTCATATTGTTTGCAAGGGTTTTGATTCTTGCCCTACTTTATTGAAGTGCCATATATAGCTGTTTTGAGCTTCCATCTATGACATCAATGGAGATTGTTATAATGTCTATAATATTCTAAAATTCCCAGTTCCTCCAGAAAAACTGAAAATAAATATTTCCTAAAATGAGATTAATCATTCTACACAGAGTTAGTATATTTCTAAGATAGGAAATGGTCTTAAAATTATATTTGCCATAGCTCAGCTGCTGACATTTTATAATTAACAGCTTGCTATTTAATTAGCATGTTTCAATGCATTTTATTAGTGAATTACTGGTGAGTAAACATATGAATGGTTTATATTGTTTTGTTGATAACACACAGTGCATTGTTAACTTGATAAAATATCTCCAAGGTACTGATATTGTGTGCCTATCCATTTCAGACCACGATGACTGAAGTTGTATTGCACAAAATGATCTTAACTAGTTAGAGACACTCAGCATTGAGAACAGAGCTTGGAAGCAGAAAGGATAGGTGTATGAGGAATTGAAGGTGGGTTGTTGCCAGGAGATCTGCCCTGGGAGAACAGGCAAGAGTTGTACTTATTTACCTTTCTTTCACATAGTGCCTAAACCTGCCACAAACTATGTTCAATAGGTAAATAATCTAGTACCTTTCCATGTTTGCAACAGGAAATCCTTGTAACCATTGAAAAACTGACCTGCTCTAGTGGAAAATATTTGGGAAAGACCAGCAGCCTGCAATGACATTTGAGTTGTAGTTTTTAGTGCTTTCAGCTCCAACTAAAAAACATTATTGTTTAGCTGTAGAAAATGTTCTAATATATAGATCAGCATCCGTACCATTCCAGTGATGCTTCTTCTTGGAATTTATGATAAAAAATGAGTATTTTGTCTCATGAATAATTTTATCTTCTAGTGGGAATGGAGTATTTCATGCATCTTCTTAGATTAGAGATTTACTTTTATTTTTGAACGTGAGAAAACTTAAAATAGGCAAGTTAAATAGACCACAAGCATGACTTGGGCTTAATAGAAACATCTTAAATACATTCAGCATTCTTTCTTGAGATACGAAGAAGTATCAGGTTAATTTTAGATGAGTTTTTTCTATGAGAAAGTGACTAGCTCCAGTGTTCAGGATTCACAGTAAGGAAAATGCATGTCTTCATTCAAGATGTTAAGTATAACTTGGGTCAATTAAAAGCTGATGTACATGTTGGTCCTAGTAATGCCAGGGGCAGCCTTGCCAGCCTCTACAAAGTTCAGCAAAGGATTTAATCATGTTTCACTTCAAGGATCTTAGTTTTCTCATTGCCTTCAACAGGTTTTCTGCTATATTGGAACAGACTTAAGTGTTCTCACGGGACGTTTGCTTTCAAATCTATAAAATTAATCCAACTTCCTATTCTACACGGAATTCAGTATTAGCACATCAGGTTATAGTGTGTTTATTCTGATGTTAAATGTAAAGTATATTACTATTAAAGTTATTATATATTCTTTTTTTTTTTTTTTTTTTTTTTTTTTTGTTTGGGCAGTTAGTTTTNTTTTTTTTCTTGTATGGGTAGCAAATATATGAGCTTGTAATGGAAATTATTTCAGTAGCTTCCTTGGATTTCAAGTTTATTCAGAGATATTAAGGCACTCCTTTTTAAAAATCAGTTGAATTACATGAAGTGCCATACAGCCATCTTTGTGTGCTGCCTTTTCACATACCTAGAATTTTGATGGTAAATTGGGAAGAGAGAAATATTTTCTTGTATTTGCCTGCATATCATAGTTCTTTGATTAAAGCAGCTAGAAATAACTTCATTCAAAGGGCATTTTTCTAAGTTCCTGTGCCTATACATTTTGAAAATTCAGTCTTCCTTGGTGCTCTGATTTTTTTTTTTTTATCCTTGGCTCTTATTTAATGCAGAGTTTAATTTAAATAAATACTTCAGTAGCTTTTATTGTCAGACATCCAGTCCTCACTTTGTAAATAATAACCTTTTCTTCCATGGTTCAACTCCTTGGTTTGGTCCAGAGATTATGTTGTATCAGAGAGGCCATTACCATATCACAGTATGCAATCCCCTTATTATGATCTCCTTACAGGAGTAAATACCTGTGTAAATAGTTGAGGAAAAAAAAAAAAAAAGTTTTGGTGGTATGTGCATGTTACTTCTGCACAGTAAACTACTATGAAGACGTTTCCCACTTCTGTTCTTGTTGAATTTGAATAGAAGTTGTGAAAAGTTCTTGTCCTTCAGCACTGTGGTTACAAACTAATTTTCTGGGACATTCCACAGTCCTCAAAACATGTGCAAAATACTGAAACAGTAGTAAATATAAATTAATCAGCTTGATAAATGTAACCTTTACTGGAGAACAATTACAAGAGGCAGAAAATAGGAGGCAAGACAATTGAATTAACTGTATCTATCATACCTCTTTAGCTCCAAAAATATCACTAGGAGATACAGTTGTTCTGTCAATCACATCTTTGTCTCAGTTTGACTAAAACCTTCCACCTACATTAGAAATCCATTAGCCATGCTGTTTTTATAACAGGTTTAATACTCTACGAGGCGAATTTCCTCCCCTTTTTATCAGATTGTTCTTAGACTCCATTTTTGTATTTATTTTACATGGCAGCCTGAGACCACCAAGCTGCCTGTCTGCAATGATTTAAGGCAACTCAAACAAGACCAAGCAAAATAGATGGTAACTATGAATAATTCATGACTATTCTTTAGTTTTCTCATCAAACATCAGTGAGGCCAGACTATTGATGGTAGGAAATTTTTTTGGCTATGAGAGTATCATGAAGATTTGAAATTCTAGTAAGTAAAGGGAAATCAACTTAGAGCCTGACAGATGAGTTAAAATGATTAAGTTATTGAAAAAATGATTATGTCCCTGAGTACAGGATATCTCAAAGTAGTATTTGAGAGAAGGAATTTTGTATTAATTACTGACAGTGGGCATCTAATCTTGGGAATTTAAAAATAAGATTTTGAGAGAGAATATTTCACTTTTTCATTTTTGTTAATGAACTCAGAGAATAAGTAGTATGCTTTTTTTTTTTTTTTTTTTTTTTTTTTTTTTTCAGTGAATAGAAAACCTAGCAATATGCTTGGGATATGCTTGGGATCCCTTTAGGGATGTGTCCCAGATGTTTGCTTGTCATTTTTCAGCTGATGCTTGACAAAGAAACTACAAGCCTTTCCCTGAAAAATATTTATCATTGATATTAAACTATGGTAGTGTCATGATTTGTGAGAATGAAATAAGGAAAAGGGAAAGATAACCTATTCATGAAAAACAAAGCATTAACAAACCAAAAATTATTTTATCACTGTTTTTAATGTTAAAAGTAGTTCCAAATAAAGGATATTTCACTTGCAAAGAACTTATTATGCTGAATTTGCCGGAACATGTTTCAAAGTGATGTTATGGTTTGAAATTCATGTATAATTTAAATTATATGATTGGTGACATTTTATAAAAAGAGAGACTAGATAATCACAAATAATTAATTTTGCTTTGACAGTTAAGTAACTTTTCAAGCCTGATACAAGAGGGATTGTTCCTGTGGTGGAGAGATCTACTTCTGCTGCTGCCTGGAGGAGGAGCATCTCAACTGCTTCCTCTTAGGCTATGAAAGAATGCCTGAGGACATGGACTTGTCCTGGCCTTCTGAACAGCTTACCCACTCAACCTCTTCCAGTTCCTGGTGTAGAAACCAGACATTCATGTCCAGATGCTGCTCAAGCCTGTGGAGCTGTGAGGTTGGCTCATGCGAAGAAATGTCTCCATGGAGAGGTCTACACTGATACTGGAAGAGATCTTCTCACCCAGAGCGGCATTTATGGGACTCATAGCTGATGGCAGTTGATAACCTGCTACCAGCAGGAATTAGAGAACAGGATGGAGAGATAGGAAAGAGAGGGAAGACTCTACCACAGCTCACTGCAAAGAGAAGCAACATCCTCCTTTGTATGGTCTCCCAGATGCAGAAGATGGTGATGACAATGGTGATGTAGCCATCATAGTCATTGCCCTGTTTTCCCCTCCAATGTTCTGGCACAGTCCAGGTGGCTATTTCACACAGAAACTGATATTCCCCCTCGCAGCTGTCACTACGCAGGGACCAAGCAAGAGGCACACTAATGGGCCTCTGTCTGCTTGCTGAGGGCAGGGTGGAGAATCTGCCCTTCCTAGACACTGGCTGGGCACAGGTATTTTGGGGCTAAGCATACTAAATACGCAGCAGATATTGGTCAACAGGCAGTGGGTATTGTTCCCACATGTCTTCTCTGGAACCAAACCACATTTTGGAGAGCTGGATTTCATGCAGCTGAAGGTGGTGTTGCATGGAGGTCTGCAAAAGAGCGAGTTGTAGCATCCAGGTGGTGATCATACAGAATCTCAGAGAGACCATTACCTCTGAGAGCTCCAAGATGCCAATGAATTAATTCTATGAACAAATGCTCTGTCAGTGAATGTCTGTGCAGAACACTGAGGAGGAATGTGGCCATAGCATGCTGAGTGTACCACTGTTGCACAACTGGGAAACACTGTTTTTTGTATGAGAAGTGTGGTGAGGCACTTCATGGAACAAGTTGCCCAGGGAGGTGGTGGAAGACCCATCCTTAGAGATATTCAGTATTAGTCTGGACGGGGCTCTGAACAACCTGATTTAGCTGTAGGTGTCTCTGTTCATTGTAGGAGAATTAGACTAGATGATCTTCAAAGGTCTCTTCAAATTCCAATGATTTCATGATTCTATGATTCGATGATCTGACCACTTCCCTTTTTTCTTTCCAGCATCAACACTATTTCATATTATTCCACACTATCATTGCAAGGGTAATTACTATATATGTTTTTTTAATTGAAATCCAAAAGCACTTCAAATCAATAACCAGAATCTTTAGGGTTTTCTGGTTTTTTTTTGTTTTTTTTTGTTTTTTTTTGTGTGTGTGTGTGTGTGTCTGTGGCCTTTTATTTTTGTGTGTTTATTTTTGTGTGTTACAGTGTCTGGAAAAATGTACTGCTTATAGCTCAGAATTTTAAGCTTATAAATTTAGTTCAGAATTTACTGCTGACTTACATAATTGAAGTTGTTAAAATACATCAGAAGTCTCTTAAGTCTGATCTTCAATACAGATGTTTACCAGAATCTTGTAGCCCAGTCCAAGAAATGTTTTATACGATTATTCACATATATACTCCCAAAAATTATTCTGTGATGCATAAACATTTTGTCTCTATAAACATCCATTAGTGCATGATGTTCTTCCCTGGTGACACAGTTAATATTAATTACTTAAAGGTTATGCCAAGTATTTTTATTGATATTTTTATTTATAATAAATCAGATGCTCGAAGAATACAGTAAAGGAAATGAGAAAAAATTTTCAAGCTGGTTGTACCTGCTTACTCTGCACTTTACACTGTGATTGAGTTAAACCTGAAATATTGCAGCCCTTGGCTAAGCATTTTCTTCCCTCATGCACAGTAAAAGTAATATTTTTAATAACTTACATTTCGGTGATTCCTGAAGACTTCTTTCTATGATTTTAATTTTTCTATATACATAGTATTCCAAGTGTAAATTACAGAAGAGATATAATATGTATATGATATGAAGAAAAGATGATAGACAAAACTTTTATCAAAAAAGGAAATTGTTATTTCCATCACGTATATTTATACATCTCTTGTATGATAAAACTGCATGTCCATCTAAGTATTTTCTTTTTGTATATGGATAAAGAATCCTTTGATTTTCTTTCTGAATGTTTTTCTCTTCTACTGACATTGTGCATGTATCTAATAACTTAGTGCTTCAGAAAGTTAGATTTCATACTGTGATCCTCAGAAGTTTAGCATCAGATAAGATTGTTATAAAATGTCCCCATCCTTGACTGATGGAAAAACTCTCAAGTCTTATTTTTGAAGTTGTTAATGAGAATGTAGGCAAATTGAAGGAAACCAGGAAGTTATCTCATAAATTTGCTTATAATCAGGGCTTAATTTCTACTTGTTTCTCAGAAATACCAGAGAAAGACAGTGAACTGTGTCGTGCTCCAATATAAAGGAGTGAGATGAGGTTCTTTGAATATGTGTATACCCGATGGCGAGATTAAGACGCAACGGGTCAAATGTTAGCCCAACCAGTTTATTACAATTACTAGTTGCTTAGGGATATGGGGAAGGGAAGGTGAGCAATAGAAAAGAGACAAAAAGCAAGGAGTCTTGGTAGAAATCAAGAGAGATATAATCACCGCTGTGGATCCAGCAAGGTAGGTCCATTGGTCTCAGGAACTTGTCAGGTCACTGCGGGGGAGTGGGAGATGGCAGCAAGCAGGGCTCAGGGTCCGTCTGAAGAGTTTCTCCCCTCAGGGAATTCTCCGTTTTCTCTTCGGGAGTTCTTCTCCGTCAAAGATTTTTTTTTCTCTGGGAGTTCTTGTCCAAAGTTCTTTTCTGAAAGTTCTTCTCTAAGAGTTCTTCTCCAGGAATTCTTCTCTAGGAATTCTCCCAAAATCCTTGGTTCAGTGAAGGCCTTTTATTCCCCATTTCTCAGGTTTTTTTTCTTTTCTCTTTGTTTGTGTGATGTGTCTGGCCCAACAGATAAGCCAGCAGAGGATGTCACCTTCATTGCCATGCAGGAGCATTGTTGTCTTTTTGTGGTGGTCAGCTTCTCCAAGCCACCCCCCACCCAGAAAAGACTATTTGCCCGTATTTTTCTGCTTATCTTTACAACCATAAGCAGAGACAATGAGGCACCATAACACCCATCTAAATAACTGGTAGTTATCAGTCAGTCTTGTCACCAGTAAAGGCCTTAGGAAGCAAGCTTTGAGACAAAAGAAAGGAAAACTGTTTCTGTCTTTCACAAACTGTCATTTCACCTCTAGTTTGGAAAACATTATTCTTATTTCTGTCCTATATCAACATAAATGCTCACATTGAAAATAAAGGTAAAACCTTTTTTTTAGTCTCACAACTCTGGAAAATTCAGACTTCTTGTTTCCAATTGCTTGCTTCAGAACTCACAAAGCTTGGTTGATTTCAGTTGGCATTCTTAGACTTTTCAGCTTCAGATGAAGCTGAAGTTTCTCAAAGCTATATGAAATGAAGTGAAAATTTAGCATTCTGAAACATGGTAGCTTCACAATAATCTGATTTGAAGTACATCTATCACTAAAGCAGAGTTTAACAGTACCATTAAAAATATAAAGCTTGATATTTAAATGAAGAATAAGTCAGCACAGTGAGAACATCAGCAAGCTAGTTACAAATGTTGGCCAACCATTAAATCATCAGATTTCTCATAAATATAACCAAACTTCATCTGCCTAAAGAGGCTTCTAACAAACCGTCTGTCTATTTCATTATAAATTCTAGCTCAATAATGTTCCTGAAGTTAATTAATTTAATAGCTTGGGGCCTGTTACATATTTTAACAATGAAAATTTAATTATTCTCTGATGTATGAACCTCAACCCTGGGGCCAATTGTAAGACTTCCTTTCAACAAGTCTGTTCTCATCTGATTGTTAAAGACCTACCTCTTTCATTCGTTCACTAGAATTAATAAAATGTCTGTTAGAGTCCTTAGACTTAGCAAGCAGATTTAAATGACCTGTATTTTAAAAAATGTACAAACAACTAGTTTATGACCTATCAGGATTTTTAAACTTGGAAGGTAGTAGGAAAGCTTTGATAAGAACTGTGTTTATGGAATAGTTGCTATCTATATATTACATGCGTTTCATCTGGAGCCATATGAGGATGAACTTTTCTCTCTGTTACCCCAAACATGTCTGCAAGTACATGTAACTCTGCTTCCTAACATCCAGGAATGCGAAAAAGCTGTAGTGCTCACTAGAGCAGTAAAAACAATGTCAATAACAGTAAAAAAATTATGGAAAATTCTGAAGGTATTGGGAGAAGTGATGTTGGTGCAGGATGCAAAATCTAATATGGAATGTCAGCAACTACAGTTTTATGGGTAAGTTCAGATTGGAAAACACCTGGAATTGTACTAGTTTTGAACTGGGTGTAAAGTTTCAAACAAGCACAGAAATTATATACTGTCAAATATTTCTCTGCTTGCAAGTTAGCTGATCTTCTATTTTTAAAGAAGCTTCAAAAAGTTTAATATGAGGGGGCAAAGCATTCTGTCAGCTGGGACTTGCTTGAGGAAGCTGAGCACTTGTCTATACAAGCTTGTGTTCTCATTAAACTCTGATTATGCTCTGTCTGTCTAGAAATTCTGGAAATTTTCAATTTTATTTCTACTTAGGCTTCTTTTTTTATCACACAATTTGTACAAATTACAGGAAACTTTTAAGGAAAGTTTTGATCCTCTGCTTTAATACTCAGTATCAGTTCATAACTGGGAGACCAAAGATTTTATTTTTATTTAGTTGTTTATTTGTTTGTTTTGTCTTTTAAAATTCTACTCCAGAAAATTTGACAAGTTATTTTAAAGACGTGAGTGGATGTATGGTTAAATTTATGCAATTGAGGTACCTAGCCCTGTAAGGAAGGCAGAAACTTCATCATTGTGTTTTCATGAAAAATTACTACAGGTATCACACTGAAGTCATACAGAAACATACAATCAGATAGCTGACCTATATTTTGTAATGATGAAATTTGATGAAAATTTATATGTACTTGGAATCATAGAATGACCAAGGTTGGAAAAGACCTACAAGATGATCCAATCCAACTGTCCACTTATCATCAATATTCCCCACTAAACCATGACCCTCAGTACAACATCTGAATGTTTCTTGAATGCCTGCAGGGACAATGACTCCACCACCTTTCTGTGAAGGCCATTTCAGTGCCTGACCACTCTTTTGGAGAGTAAGTATTTCCTAACATACAACCTGAATCTTCCCTGGTGCAACTTGAAGCCATTCCCTTTAATCCCGTCTTTAATTACACAGGAGAAGAGGCCACCCTCACCACACTTTACCTCAACCTCCTTTGAGGTAGCTGTAAAGAGTGATAAGATCTCCCCCAGGCCTCCTCTTATCCAGACTAAATAATACCGGTTCCCTCTGCTGCTCCTTCATAAGTCTTGTGCTCCAGACCTCTCTTTTTTTTTTGTTTTGCTTTGTTGTCCTTCTTTGAACTCCTTCTCAATGTCTTTTTTGTACTGAGGGGCCCAAAACTGATTGCAGTACTCAAGTGCAACCAGTGTTGAGTACAGAGGAATGATCACTTTCTCACTCCTGCTGACAACATTATTTCTGGTATAAGCCAGGATGCCATTGTCCGTTTTGGCCACCTGGACACACTGCTGGCTCATGTTCAGCCAAGCATCAAGCGACCCTCCCAGGTCAATTTCTTCTACATAGTCTTCCAGCCACTCTGCCCCAAACCCAAACCAGTTTTTTCTGGTCATATGCTCTTGCTGTGGTGTGGGGTCCTCCATGGGCAGCACTGGGGAAATCTGCTCCAGTGTGGTTTTCCACACATTGCAGGGAAATTCCTTCTTGAAAATAATAAATCTCAACTGACTCTGCACTTGTGCAGGATTTTTATATGTAGCCCACTGTACATAATTTCATGGGGCCTGATGGCATTCAATCCCTTGAACTGAAAGAGATGGCTAATGTTATTACAAAACTTCTGTGCATTAGTTTTCAATGGCCTTGGGTATCTGGAGATTTCCTAGTAAACAGGCAGCTGGGAAATGTCCCAGTTTTCAAGAAGGTTAAGACAGAAGACTCTAATAATTACAGGCCTGTCAGTCTCACTTCAAAGTCTGGCAAAAGTATGGAGAAGATTATTCTGGGAGTTACTGAAAAACTCTTGAGAGGCAGTGTAGTCACTGGTCACAGCCAACATGGGGCACCACACAGAGCAGATCTTCATGGAAAACCCCAGCAGGAGTAGGCCCTGGGATGGAGCTGCAGCCTGTGAAGAATAGCCTGCGGTGGGACAGGGGAAGACAGTGGTCACAACACCAAGCTACTGGAGTTCTGTGGTAGTCCTGCATCAATCCAGACACTGGATTCAATGAATCCTTACAACTTTGAGATACTCTGTGATTCAGTCATTCACCTTCATCACTAGGTCTACTCTCTATGAACAACTTCTCCCCCTCTCCCTTTCTAATGTTAGTGTTTGCAGGGTCGTTTCTTAACCTTTTTTTCACTGTGTTAATGATGCATTTTATACTTTCTTAAGTAAGCATTCCATAAAGGAGCAACATCCATTCCTAGCTCTTACAGAAGAAGGATTGATTTACCAAAATTTCTTGCTTTCTTTATCACATGAAGTGAGTATTTTCAAGGGTCCTGTTGAGATGGAAATCTGAAGGACAGTTAATTACAGAAGACTGTGAGGATCTCATGTTATCTACACCATTGTTGCTGACAGTATAAGGCAAAAATGATCAGTATGTCTCACTGGGTTAGGTGGGTTCCAGCTGAATGTATGTTACTGTTGCCTGTGGTAAAATTACTAGGATGAAACATAGATCCAGGAAGGAAATGAAAGAAAAGACATGCTTTGATATTTTCTGTGAATAAATCAAATTTTGGAAAGGGTGACCTTTGGATTAGATGCTAATCAGTTTTAGTTGATAACTTGATAAATATGTTGATAAGACTGTGAAAGTCAGGTCTGTTCAATTAGAAATCCAGTGACTTGCAGTAGAGGTTGAATTATTAAGTTATTTGGCAAAATGTAAGATGAAAAGCCTCCCAATGTGTGTTGGTTCTGCTGTTCCTCCTGAGCTTTTCTAAATACCACTTTGTAGATAAAATGGTAGCATAGAGTTACTGCCAACAATTCAAACATCCTGTCTGTCTTCTCCTACCTATTTTATTTTAATTTCAAGCTTTTATCTGTGGCCTGCCATTTCATATCAGTAAACAGCCCACCAATAAGCAGTTAGCATTTAGTAAGATCAACAAAGTAGATAATTGTTAAATGACAACAGCAAAAGTCAGACACAAGCATATGCTTACAACTTAAATTATTAATGCCTTTTTCACACTTACTTTCTTTCTCCTAAGGGGATCACAGATTGTAGCCCTGAATGTAATTCTCGACATCCTATCTCTAATATAATCTCATATACTAGTATACCATTTTGTTCCTGACACATATTTCTTGGTTTAACTGGGAATTCTCATGAGAGGAAAATGATTGGATATGAGAGAAAATTTGTTCCTCAGGTAGCAATTGAGGGTTAGAAAAAGTTTTCTTACATAAATGTTCTTCTCCTAGAAATCAAATACATTTTTGTAACAGTTATCTCAGACTTATTAATTACGTAACACTACAGTGACTTCAGTTGAATTATAGATAGGCATGGGAGAGCAGCTTTCACCTTAAATGGCAAAGTTTTCTTCAGATTAGGTATACAAAGGAAGAAAATAAGTCTGCAAGAATCAATGCACATTACTCACTGTAACTGTTTCAATGAATCACCTTTTTGCTGTCTTCCTTTTATTTTTATTTTTTAATTTGATCCCTGTGAGTTTAGCGTGAAAGTTAAAAGCAGTTTCCTTACTCTTTTGTTTATTTGTTCATTTGTTTTGGTGTTGGTGATTATTTACTTCCTTGTTTCCAAATCAGGTTGGTGAGAGGAAGGTCTGATTCCTTCCACCAACCACAAAAATAAATAAATAAGTAAGAAAGTAAATAAATAAATAAATAAAAGAAATAAGAATCGAAAAAAAAATAAAGCAAATCGAAGATGAAATAACTGACTGAATTTTAGGAGTCTAAAATCCTCAAATTTTCATTATATAAGCAATATAATTTTTAACAAATCTGTTCAGTTATTCTCGTAAAATGTTCTAATCAACTGAAAAAGTGAAGTGGTTTCTTTAGCATTCTAATTAGTCCAGCGTTCTTCCAACCACGAAATTACCTTTTGGAAGAAACTGGTATCCACTTCAGTGCTCTCCTGTTGTCACTTGCTCTCATAGTGAATATCAACTCACTTTCTCAATGCAGTTTTCAAATAATAAAGATGAGGTCTCAACTGCTATTAAAGCTTCTCTATTAATCAGAAGTTGAATTTTTAATGTTTCTACAACTGGAAATGTGAAAGGCTAAAAATGATTTTGAATAATCTGTGTGCTCTAAGTGCCCTGGTTTGTATGTAGGAGAAATTTATTTCTTCATTTGTCATGTCTGTATTGTTATTCATGTATATTTTTTAGTTTCTTTTATAGAGCATATTGAAAGAGTTATTTTTTCTCATGCATATATCAAAGCATATGGAAGTATTTGGCTCCAATAACACACACAAAAATTACATATATGCTGTTTTCAGAATGACTGCACATATAAAAAATGTCTTGAATTTTTTGTCAACTTCTGAGGCTGAATTCAGATTAAGATGAAGAGTAAATGTAAATGATGTAAAGTTGTGATGAACTGATGAATGAAAAATGCATTTCTGGATAAAGAGTGATTTATGCTTGTTTTGTGCTAATCCAATTAAGTGCATGGTAGGGAAGTACTAATACAAATAATTCAATTACACTGAATAACTATAACCTGAAAGCCAGTAAAATCAACATCTTATTAAAGAATTAATCAGATACTGCTATTATTCTGAACAAATCAAGGTAATGCTGAAGACCAAGCTGCACTGACAAAATAATCACTAATATAGGTTACAAGAGATCTTAAGTCCTATTCTGCAGTGATTAAGGGCACCTGAATGCATCTTAATTTCGGTAATTATTTTTATCTAAGCTTTTTCTCCCAGAATAGAAATAGTTTAATATGAGCTTAGTTCTATGATCTCTTTAAACACTAAAATTAAACAAACAAAATCACATCAGTCTTCTATACTCATGAAGGTTTTTCTTGGCTATCTTAACTGATCAAGATGCTTGCATATGTTATGTAGCTGATATCTTTAGAAAAAAAAAAAGACAGTAATATCAGGAACATGAGAGAAAAACACAAAGGAATATGCAAACAGAAATCAGAAACTGAACATATGCTTTGTATTTCCAAGTGACTGCTACTTATCTCCATACTCTTCTTTTCTGAACTAGAAACTTCAACATTCAGAAATGCTTTCTGCTGACATTCTGCCCACATGTTGGTAGAACATCTTGTCCATCAATGGTAATAGAGATAGCATCCCTTAAATGTACTAGTAAATTAATGTCTGTGATATTTTATTTTTGTCTCTAATTTAACTTGCATAGCCAATCCACCTGTTGTACTAATTGCCTTCAGGATAATGTGGCTTTTAGCAAATGATCAGGCAATATAATATTATCAGTTGCTATGATTTTGTTCTTTGATTTGTTTTGAATTTTTAAGTCTCCGATTAAGTTTAATATTGATGATTGTTTGGGCAATTGCTCTATGACATTTTACTTATTATAAATTAAACTACAAGATTATCAGTTTTTCCTCGACAGAGTGTATCTCAAAAACAACTACAGACTCTGTGGAAATGGAAATTCTATCGCCTTTTCTATATTTCACCTCTTGTTTCTGGGGCAGGCTAGCAGCAATCTGACATTTGGGTATTTTCAAAATATGTATATTTTCTGTTTTAAGGAGAAATGGTCTTCTGAGGAGGCTAGATAGAAGTGAGTGTGAGAATGGAAATGGTATCTTAGCAATTATGACTGCATAGCAGCAGTGTAATAGAGAAGTGAAGACTATTATAAACGAATATATTTATAGAGGTTTGAGTACGACTGATAAATTTTTGGAAGAACTAATCAATAAAGAGTTCTCAGTGAAGCAGTAGACTTATGACATGAACTCATGAAAATGTCATTTGAGGACTGTTTTATCTAAAGCAAGCCCCAAGACTTGTTCTTCACTTCAGTGTACCACAGCCAGGTTAGAGAGCCAGTACCTAAACTGAACTTAGAAGAGGGAATAGGCAGAAGATGGGTGAATTGTTGCTTCACAAAAAGCAATGTTCTTAAGGTCAGGTGTAATATATTGTTTTTATCATTTTCCTTGCAATATGAAAATTAAGAAGGTTATGGGAATTGCAGAACTTATTTAAACCTTCAGCAGTGAAGGACAGATCACTATCTTCTAAAATGTCCATTGGTAGCAATAAATCAAATACAGCTAAATTCATTTATTAAAAAAAAATCTGCATTTTTAAGGAGTTTCCTGGACACTCACTTAATTTAATCTGTCAGAGCACATCATACTACACATCAGTACAGAACTCAGTAGCTCTTCTCGACACTCAGCAGAGAGCCTTAGTCTTTCATACAAAATTGTCTGAATTGATAACAATGGATAACTTAAGAAAAAAGATCTGCACTGGGTCAGACTAGTATTTAGTCCAGCACTATGCTGGCACTAATATTACTAGAACAGCAAAGTAAAGAGAGAGAATTCTCTTGTTTAAGAATTCATCAAAATATTGAATGAATATTTTGAGCAATCCGACACTTTTTTATAAAAACGAAAAATGAGATACAGTGTGTTGAAGTTAGGGTCTGCGCTATTGACCTAAACCAGCCAGGGGCCAAATTACCGCACGTTCACACCAATGTGGTGAAGCAGTAAATGGTGTTTATTGTTTGCAAGCACTCGCTTATATGCATTGCGTGTCCACGCCCCCAAGCATGCGCAGTGCTCTATTGCCAGCGTGGCACCTGCCAGCATGGCACTTCCTAGTACTACCATGTAGCTGGAAACAGAGCAAGGGAGGAGTTCTATCGCGTCACATCCGATATTACCCCGCAGGTGCCTAGTCCTATCGCGTCACATCGCGAGACCTTGCACATCGCCTACTGCAACACAGTGTTATTTTTTATAGAAAAATATTCTAGTAGCAAGACCCCAGGCATGGATTTATTTCTGTGTGCCTGTCTATAAGCAAACTATGATAGTGGTCTAGCACTCTCATTGCGATTTGTCTCCTGCCCACACCTCTGAACTAGATTTTTTCAGTGAAGCGATATGTGGAAAAAAATAATGGCCTGAGTCAGAAAGTACAGTAAAGCTTTAGGAAGCAAAACTGTTCCCAAATAATTTTGTGTGTCTTCAATCATCCCATAAATCCTTCCATTGTAACACCCCTTCCAGCCATGATTCACCTTCCTAAATAAACCCAAATTGCCATTGTAACAATTGTGCAGCCTTGCCCTGAAGCTAATAGATCATGTCTGTTATCTGCCTTTGTTTACTGACTGAAAGACTTAATTTCTCTAATTTTCTTCCACACAAACCAGAGAAAATATATTCAAATATATTGTAAGGGGATGAAGTCAAAAGATCGAGTAAATGTAATTAATCTAATTTAAAGCACCCCAATATTGAAAAAGTAAACTACCACAGTGTGTGTTGCCTCCATAGTGGGATAATAAATGCAAATTTAGCCCCTGAATTCAGTAAATTATTTAAGCATATGAGATAAGTGCATTCCTATCAGTAGTAATGCCGCTATGTTGTTATTATGCATGAGCGCCCAAATGTTACCAGACAGACAAGTGAACTCAGACACTTTTCAAACCTAAAAGCCCATAAACAATTCTATGATTCTCTCTGGAAGTTCTTAAAAAATTGTTCACTTTCAGCTGACTAGGATCAATAAAAAAATCTGAGAAATTTTATATCAAGAATATCTGGTTTTTATTTTTTTTCCTTTTCTTTCTATCTTTTTTTTTTTTTTTTTAACACTTGAGTGCTGGTGCTTCTGGTGGTAGCTTGCTTAGGAAAAGGGACAATTATTAATCACCTTCCTTCATTTCAGTTATGATGTATGAAGTCTTTCACACTTGTGAGATTTCAATAGTATTTAAATCTTATACTTTTCTCCTGCTAATTTGAAATCTGTTACAAACTGCATTCTTGTGGAAAGAGCCACCTGTGTTCATTTAGCTGCTCATGGTCACTCTGAAATTCATTACTCTACTGCTGAATTTTTGTTTGCTCTCTTCTGGAAAAAGCGACCATTAGATGGTTTTCAATTACTGTGCCCTTCAACTCAGTAGGCTGGGATTGTTATGAATCTCTCCTTTTAGAAGTTAATCATGTGCTTAATAGGAGAACATCAGCCATTTCTCATCGTGTTGAAACTGAGAGAGGTCAAAAAATAAATGATAAATTTAGAGCTTAAAAGTGCACTATTTACAGGAATGTAAAAAAGATGTGAAGAAAGTTTCCTAATGACCCAGCTTGTGATGGTTTACCTTCCTTGTAATATATCTTTTTTCTTCTGTCCTTCAGTTTTAAAGACTTCCGTTTTTTTGAAGGCAATACTGCTTTACATTTTTCCCAAAGCCTCAGTGCGTCAGGATTTAACCTATGTTGTCCATATGTCTGTTTATTATGGGAACAAGTGACACAGGCATTCATATTTCAAAGTAAAACATCATATGTTTACCACAATGATTGGAGTAGGAAGTGTTTTGGTAAAATATATATAATGGTAAGTTTTGTGGCAGAATTTTGTATAAAACACTGCTTTTCCCTTATCAAATTTTCTGTTTTATTTTATTTTTAAGTCAGTTTAATGATTTTTCTTTAAATGTAAAGCAATAGGAAAAGCAACCCATATATACTTGGACAAATTAGAATGCATGAGAAAAATATGTAAAAAAGTATGCATTACATGCAATACGATCATGATTACTGATTTTTTTTCAGAAATCTTGAAATAAGTCTTGAAGAACAAGGTTATACAGGGTCAGATTTTGTCAAGAGAAAATTATTATGAATAGATATAGCAATGCTGGCAGAATGTTGAGAAGTAGAAGAGTTTTTTTCCCTTCTCTTTCAGAAGAAATCTGCTTCTGAATATCTTAAGCAGGTAAATAATAATAATACTAAAAATGTGTTTTGCTAATAAAACAAACTGTGTTCTTTAGTTGAATAAGTAAAAAATTAGGATTTTTGTCTTAGAATATTAGAATTTCATACTTTTATTGAAGGAATTGAAGGGGCGTATGATTTTTACACTCATAAAGATTTCTACATCACTCAAATAGACCTAATTGGGATTTGTAAGATTAGGAATCAGCGTATCACTTCCTTAGAGAAGGAAAATAATTTAATCATAGTAAGATTAGAACTTAATACATTACTTCCTTAAAAAACAAATACATTTTTCATAGTCATAATAAAACTACATTTCAGAGTTTAATTAATGCCGCTATAATTATTAATTTTCTTTAGATTTGAATGACTTTGTCATATTCTGTCCACAGAAAACCACTTTAGTGTCCAAATTCTCCCGTGTGATATCTGAGTTTGTTCTGCAGAATGGATAATGCAAACTCTCCTCCTGCATATTAACATGCTTTGTTTTGTTCCTGTTACAGTTACTCTATTTCAAGAATATGTTGAAAAAGAAATAATTAAAATTTGCAATTGCAAATTTAAAATTTAAAAGCATTTGCATCATGGCATTCTGAAAAAAAGATGAAGAAAATAAAGGTGAGAGAGACTAAGAAAAGTCTTCAATGTGTTAAAATGGAAATATTTTGCTTAATTTGAATCAAGAGTATCTATGTTATTATACAAACTATGGCCAATTGATAGTAGCTGTTTCAATCCCTCAGGTAAAGTTAATCAGATTGTGACAGAATTCCTCTTCTAGAGCTAATTTAATGTGATTTACTGAACCAATCTTTGCTTACTCCACAACACAAATGTGCAAAAGGAATGACTGAGTAAATAAATAGGTATATTTCTGAATCAAATGTCTCCTGAAGATAGATAAGTAGGAATTCCTTAATGATAATAAAATAGAAAGGAACTATTAAAATTTCAGTTGGCTGACTGATTTTGGAGAGCAATTTCTGTCAACAGATCCAGTCTAGATCAAATGTCAGTCATGAAAGACTTTCAAGATCTGAGAGGAAGTTACTAACATGATTCTGGCCTATTATTAGAGATAAGAAGACACAGAATTGTTGATGTGTAAATCATTTCAGGTCTCCTAAACAGGAATGAATTTATTGTTCTTCTCAACAGGTCAGAGCTGGCTTTTTTTTCAATACGAAACGAAGAGTTTTAAGGAGAAACATTTACTTAGATAAACTTTTATATCTATCTTCTGGGTAAAGAGAAAGAAATATATACATAGAATGAGTACAACAGTGTGGAGCTGTATAATACAAATTTTCTCCTTACGAAGTCCCTTGGAAACTATTACAAGCTAATGCAGCTCCAGTTACTTCATCTATTACTTTCATCTTGCCTGGAAAAAATACTTGAGTTTTTCATAAGGCAAAGCTCAAAATTCAGACCATGTATTTGACATAAAATCATCCACTTGATACTCCTATATTTCACAGAAGATGAGATTATTCACATCCATTTCCAGGCAATCATGCATCCAGCTGTCAAAAGGACAGGGGAAGGTGCTGTATCTCAAATCACTGTCCTTAGGCAGCTGCCTGACTGAGCAGGAAACACATAACAGGCATGTGAATGCAGCTGAGAGTATGCTTTTCTGCAGATGGTGAACAAGTTGGGCAGGAAACTGGATATTTCCTACTCAGAATCAGAATTGTAGAATAGCTTGGATTGGAAGGGATCTTAAAGCCCATTTAGTTCTAACTCCCATGCTGTGGGCAGGGTTGCCACCCATCAGATCTGCCCAAGGCCCCACCTAATTTGGCTTTGATTGCCTACAGGGGTGGGGCACCCACAGCTTCTCTGGGAAGCCTGTGCCAGCGCCTTACCACTCTCTGAGTAAAAAATTTATTCCTAATATCTAATCTTAATCTTCCTTCTTTTAGTTTAAAACCATTCCTCCTTGTCCTATCAATATAAGTCCATGTAATAATAGTAAGTTCCATCACTTCACTCATTCTTCTACTTTAAACTCATGTATATGGTATTTGTGTTAATGTTGCATGTTTAGTTACAATCGATGAAATTTTAAGTCTAATTCAAACCCATAGTATGCAATTAGATCAATATTCATTGTGTTCCATGAAACATAACAGTCAACTGAATTTGAAAAATGTCTTTTTAAAAATATATTTTTAATAACATGGTACATGAACCATAATAAAGTTTGTCTTCAATGTTCCTTACCTCCTTCAGTGGTTAATATAACATTAGTTCAGGTTCAGCTGTAAGTAAAATCCTGAAGCATTAACCACTATATCCTTTGTGCTATTTAAAAAAAGAATTATTCTTAGCTGCAAAATATGGTATAACAATGTGAATTTTCTCTTGAATTTCTGCTGAACCTGAAAGGGAATGGGTTGCCATAGGAAACAAGATTTGACCAGCAAAAAACCAAGTTAAACAGAGCCACGTCAAATGTAACCATGCACCTTCTAAATTTCAGTGGGTGCAAATATGGCATTCTATTCTTATGTTATTATTAAGATGTATCTTTTCCTTTTTCTTAATAATGCTTGAACAATCCATTTCATCAAGTGAAATATAGACATCTGCTTCTTTTCTGTAGCTTTTTATTTCATTCATATTGAAATTAAGTGTATATATAATTATCTTCTGGATAAAAACCTATCAGCTTATCAACAGTGTTGACCTGAAGATTTTATGATTAAAAATATTCTCTGAGTATTGACACTATAATCATATACAGTTTTTATTTTAAAAATTGATGATGACACTGAAACATAAATTGCACCTGAAAAGTAATGGCAGTCCGTACTCCTCACTGTATTGCCCTGGAATTGTATTTTAAATAGTGATTATGACACTAGGCTAAAAAAGGTGTACTCTAATGAACAGAAAATTCATTAGCAATCTTGGTGCTACATCCAAAAAACTTAATTACTCTAAAGTTAATTAGGTTTTGTGTGAAAATCAGGTCCTGCTGTTATGTGAAACTTTCCATTCTTTGCAAAATCATCTAAAATAGCACAGTACATGCCTAACATTTCCTTGGTGAAGAACTAGTAGGATGGAAACTACTATCTATTGGCTTATGAGCACAACCAGAGTTGTAGTTCAGCACAGAGTGAGGCCCTGGCACAGCTGCCCGGGGAAGCTTTGCTGCCTCATCCCTGAAGACACTCAAGGCCAGGTTGGATGGAGCCTTGGGCAGCCTGAGTTTGTGAGGGCAAGCCATGCCCAAGGCAGCAAGCTGGGGCTGGGTATGCTTTGAGGCTCTTCCAGCTCAGACCATTCTGTGATTCTATGATTCCATAAGTCTAAGTCAGGAATATTACTACAAAAACAAACAAAAAACAACCAACAATAAAAAATATACTGGTTGTTTATTTAAGAAGGTAGGTGTTAGCATTAACTTACCTTGAAGTACCACTTATTTACATTAAGACAAATACTTTTTTACCCCATCATTTATCTATTGAAACTTCAGTGTTTCCAGACGCTGCTCTGGTTTTAATTATTTCCTCCTTTAACTGCCTTCCAGGACTATCCTGAAAATATCAGTTGATCCAGGATTCTGATAATTGCTCAGAAATTATTCTTTTTGTTCCATTAAGACAGCTTAAAGTAATGCTATTTTTTTCTCTAAGTCTTTGCTGACCAAGTCACAGCACAGCTATGAGGAGAGTTGACACAAAAAACAGGTGGTGGTGCTGTTGACAAGAGTTTTAAATTTGAAAATAAAAATTTCAGCTAAACCGTAAAATCACACAGATCAAATACTAGTTAAGTTACATTTTTGACATGGTGGATTAGGAATAAACTCTAATATTTAAAAAAATATTTTGTAATCTTTGAAAAGCTTATCCTTTCTCATAATTAGAGAGAAATCTTGCACTATAGTGAACAGTTCAGCTTTTTCTTTATAGTGAACTTCTCATATTGCACTAATCATGCAAATAGGACTTGAAATAGCTTAACTTAAACTCAGACATGATAAGTAGCTCTTAAGGTAATTAAATTTCATGGCTTTTCTAAATAAAGAATATTGTTATTTTTTCTCATTGTAACTATGAAAAAATAATCTTTCACATTTCCATTAGCTTTGCTAACAAGTAATAGATTACATTATTATTAAAAAATCACATTTAAAGTTCAGTCATTTTGTACATTTTACTGTTAGAGATTCACAAACTAAACCTTTTGACAATTTCCTTCTAACTATAAAACCACAACATCAATAACTTGTATGCTTAAATGACAGGCTATAAATCTGCATTTCTATTATAAACATCTTTCAAGAATCCTCATGCTATTTTCTATACTTTACACTGTAGAAGTTACCATGATCACTGCTGGTTTATAAATAGGACAACTAACCTATTCTACAGTTCCAAAGATGGCTTCTGACATAAGTGAGACTTTAGTGTACTTTTAAGCAGCTTTTACCGTAGCTATCAAGTTTCAGAAGATGACAAGTATTTAATATTTCCCCTTTTAAAAATACACAAGTCGCATCATTACTGGTTATTAAAATAGTACCTTCACTGCTTATTTCTCTACAAAACCATAAAACAGGCTCCTAATTTCTGTCCCAACTCATACCTTTACATTCCTTTAAGAGTTTCTATCTAAAGGATGTTTACTTACTTACTTCCTCTGTCATCCAAAGGATGCAATTCTTCACTGTCAGAGATGATTTCTTGTCTGAATTTACACTTTCCAGATCATAGATAATCTTTGGATCAGAAAACTTCCCATTTATTTTGTCTCATTCAGCAATTATCCAGAAATATTCTGTTGATCCTTACATAACTAGAAATATAATATCCTTTTCCTTCATATATGTTATTTATTCACATGGTTATTTATACATATACCAAGATGATTACATGATCTATTCCAGAAGTAATGCCTACTGTTTTATTATGTTGGCTCAAAATGTCAGAGGTGAATATCGGTGGTGTATCAGGAGAGGCTGAATCTTCACAAAAATTTTTAATTTTTTTTTTGCCATTCTACAGATGGCAGCAGAGGGACACTGTGGTAAAATGGTGTCTGACACGAAGGAAAAGTGTGCAATTAAATTCCTCCATGTATAAAAATAGTTGCTCTCACATACATCAATGCTTTCTGAATGCCTATGGACACGAAACAGTGGATGAGAGCTCTGTGAGGCAGTGGGTGGTGCATTTCAGCAGTGGTAACAATGATATGAAAGACAAGCCATATTATGAACATCCTTGTACAGATGACATACCATGAGATGGAGAGCATCTCAATCAGATCATCCATGCAAATCAGATAATGGTTGTGACTATATTGAAAAATAATGGTTTGTAGCTGTACTTTTTGTATCAGTTGTGGTTTCCAAGAAAATAAGTTGGAGATATTACTTTAAGAGCGACCCAAGTAGTATACAATCCGAAGACTTTAAGGAAAGCTACATTTTCACTGAAATTTCTGAGAACAATTTGATTTTTTTCTTGCTTTGTTTTATTACTTTACTATTTTTTAACTGATGTTTCATTTTAGCATTTTGTTAAAGTTGTTGTATGGGCTTTTATATTTTAAAGATTTTCCTCATGGAAAAAAAAAAATTGCATTGAAAAGCTGTGTATGAGTTACAGTTCACAAGATTTATTAACTGGTTGTATGAAAATTAATGTCGATGCCTTGAGAACTATTGTACAAAATTAGTCTTGCTGAAATCTTTAGGACTACTGTTCATGAATTAGGTTAGGCAAATGATCCTGCTTTATGTTGTTACAGCCATGTCTTACAGAAAATGAAAGTAGAATTGTGTTGACTGGTTTGGACGGTGAACTTGAGACAGAATGAAGAATTGTGTAAAGTCATATTGACAAAAACTTTGGAAAACAAACAATTTTATCAAGGCAACATGTCTCCTGTGAGGCTTATATCTAGCTCATTTCTTACACTGTGTTGCTGATAGCAACAGCCAATTTATAGGCCCAGTTAGAATGTTTTCTGTCACTGCAGCAGCCTCATCAGACACTCACCCTGTGATGTTTGATTTCTACTGAGATGCCCAAGTAAGATATGTGACACAGCTGTGTGTTCTTCATTTCTAGGTGGTTTGGTTCAGATGTATGAGGTGTTGGTTTTATTTATGCAAATGGAGAATGTTATAACTGGGAAATTGAAAGCTCAGTGAGGTAAAGTAGAAAAGAATTCTGAGTCTATTGTTCATGGACTTGATCTTCATCGCTTGATATAAATGGATGTCAAGAGATGCAGAAGTCTCAACTCTGAACTATTGATCCTCTGTAGCTATTTGTTCAGGCTCTAAATCCCATCTGGCTGAAAATGCATCTTAGGTTTTCTAGGTGCCATAAATTATAAATATTATGCTTGCCATCTGTGGATCACTCTCAGACTTGATACACTCAGGGAATTTCTTGCAAGGACTAGAGACTAGCCATTATCCCAAAAGTATAGTAATTATCTTCACATATTTATAAACACTATCCAGAAACTTACATTGTCAAAATATTTATGCCAGCATGAATAAATGCCTTTTCTTCATTGCCGCACCACTTTCACCTAAAATTCTTTCCTTCCCAATGCAAAATTGTTAGGAGAAGAAACTGACAAAAAATTCAGTAAGATTTTTACTCATAGGCTTTTATATAACACAGT
Source organism: Odontophorus gujanensis (assembly GCA_013399175.1). Taxonomy (NCBI): domain Eukaryota; kingdom Metazoa; phylum Chordata; class Aves; order Galliformes; family Odontophoridae; genus Odontophorus; species Odontophorus gujanensis. The sequence continues at coordinate 174,755 of VXAB01010770.1, read as the reverse complement.
TGGTATTGTTTACACAACAGCAATTGTCCCATTCAGAAGACTATATTAAACTTAATGATCCAAATCTTCAGATCATAGCTTGGCAGACATCCACTGAAGTTAAAGCTAACTGAAAATTTGAGTTCAGATGAAGATTTGGCTGAAAGTTTTATGCAGTTCAACAACATCTTTGTTTGTTGGCACTTAAATTTATCTTCAGGGAAAACCTGATAGGGTCCTATTTTCACAAAGCAATGTATTCCAAATCAAAAGCGAGAGATTTCACTGAAGGAAAAAAAGGTAAAAGAATAAGTTAATGTATTTCCTTTGAATCAAGACTATAGCTTTGTTTTAGAAATCTATTTCTACTGAGGTGGCTCTTGACTTTGCTATTTGGATAAACACAGTCACAGGGCACGAAGGGTAGATGAAGAGAAGTCTTGCGAGACAAACTTGATTGCTTTAGTTCTAAGTTAAAGGTTGAATGTCAAGAAAAGATCCTCAGAACTTTATAGGGAAGTGAATTACTATCTTGGGAAAATAGATTAAATATCTTTCTCTCTGGATATGGTAAAACTAGAGTGAACAAAACTCTTGAAACTGGACTTTGAGACACAACTGTTTATAAGCAGGAAAACTGAATAGAAGATACAGATTTATTCCTCCTTACATCCAATGATTCTTTTTCTATGTTATGCGGCTATTGGAAATTTTGGCCGACTGAATTATCCTCTAATACTTTTACAATGAACAAAGATGAGGCAGGAGTTTGTTTTGCCTCTAAAGAGCTTCCTAAATGTAAGCTGCCTTTTTCTTTCAATTTATTTTAAGGTTTTAATGCCAAAAACATCAGAATGCCGATTTGTAGCCTGGAAGTCTTGGTCTTTATCACTTGATTAAAACTGAATTTTGTTTAGCAGCTGTGTTCTTTGGTACCTTTGCTGCTTTAATTTTACTTTCCATGCTTCATTGTCTTAAAGTACAGGATATGTGTTCTTGTTTTACACTATAAAAAAAATATGCATAGATTACTTTTTCGATTAAATTTCTTCACTTAATAAGATTGTCTTGCATTGTTTTATTCCTCCTGGTTTGTTCATGTTGACCTTTTCTAAGTTTGAGATTAAATGAATTTAGAACTGAATTTTTTAAGAGCCTTTCTGTGCTGGGTAATTATATTTAAAATTGATCACAGGCTCTGTAATAGCAAAACTTTGACAAAGCAGTTGTAAGCAAGCAGCAGTGATGAGTGGACTGCTGAGTCCATCTATTATTTCATCCCTCCCAACAGGAATGTGTACTTGATCTTGCAAAAAAACGAGAGTTTTACCACTGCTAGTCATTTAATGCTATCAGAGAAGCAGAGAATCTTCTATCTTGCTGTGTAATAACTTGCTATTGTGCAAGTGCTGTGTGATGATAGTTTATAGATCTATGTGACCAAAGCCCAGTGCTGTAAGATTCAGGTTTCAAGATGTCTCTGCATCTGGAGGTGGAGTCCCCTCTGCTCTGCACTGGAGAGGAGACCTGAGCACTGCTGTGCGTTACTGTGTGCTCAGTGTGCTCAACATTGAATGGTGTGGGGATGGAGAAATTCACCACCATTGTTTCTTTGCTTTTCCCCATGTGAGGCACTGTCATGGCTTCATGAAGCGTGCTGGCACCTCCAAGCTTCAACCAAAGATGAGGCTTTATTGAGCTACTGGCTATGATTCCCCCTCACTGAGAGCTTATACGACTTCTGTTGTTGCCCAGAGTATGTACCCTGTTCATCCTAACCAATTAAAACTAATTTCCATGGAAACTGGGTTAGTACAGGTGTGTTTGGAAGTAAGGCATGTCAGAGCCATTTTCTGTGCTTTCTTGGTACATTTTTATTACTATTTTTAGGGGAAGAAGGGAGTTGGATTTTATGGGAAGACGTGATCTCTGCCTGCAAGAGGTTCCATCTGAACTTTGAGATGAAACGGTAATGACAGTGTCTAAAAGTAGAACACATGGAGAGGCAGAAGTGAGGGTGAGAGGGGCAGTGATCTGTTAATCCCTTTCTGCCAGCATGCAATACATTTTAGGATTAGAGATTTAGAATGAGTTGAAAGAAAGGGCAAGTATTGTACCCTGCAACCACTCCATTTTAAACTGAAGGTTAGGAATTTCCACAAACACTATCTGTAGCTTAGCAGGTTAAAACACACAGAAGATATGTTAACCATGCAATAAAAATACCGAGCCCAAAAGATTTAGTGAATCTCATTTTAAAAAACTGCATTAATGCATATGCTTATTAGATAACTGCTCCCCATAAGAATCATAAAAAGCACTGGATAACCTCTATCCTCATAAGATTTAGAACATAATGTAAGTACTCTGTTAAAAGTGTTAAGTGGTTTGTTTAACTGGGAAAGCTATAGTGGGAATTATACAATACAAACTCAAAGGGAGTGTTTCTTTCATAAAGGCACTGGATAGCAGGGCTTCTATTGTCTGACTATATGCACGTTACAGATGTGTTTTGAGGAATGCATATTGTGTCTCTAACTTCCAATGTTTCTGAATACACAATAACTTTCAACATTTCCATGATGTTCTTTGTAGTATACGTTATCTAAGAGACCTAAAACCTGTGTGATAACTTAAAGAGCATGTGTCTTCATAGGTGTGCAATCTTGTCGCTATGACTACTGAATGCTATTAACATTTTTCTGCCTCACCACTGAAATGTTGTTAACAAGTTTTTGCCACACCATAGATGATGAAGTGGAAGAGAAGAAAAACAGGGTCCCCCCACCCCAGTCATCACAGAACCAGGCCAAACCAGACCATAAGCTGTTGAAATGTGGTTTCAGTGTCACCTGCTTCTCACTGTCCCAAGGCTTTTCTTTGCCTAGGTGCTCTTTGAAACAGCAGTCTTCAATTAATACTAATCTATATGAATACTATTAATATTACAACTCAAAAATAACAAATCTTTTTCTGATGTATAATGTTATCTTCATATCAGTTGTACCTAGAAAATATGTTTGTGTTATTGTAACATCAACTATTTTGTATATTTCTTGCTATTCTGGTAATGATAGAAACAAAGTAGAGGTTTTCTTCATTTTCAGTCATTCTGTTTATGCTTTTTAATCTATTTTATTGTTGCTGTTTTTCCACTTCTATAAAGCATAGAGTTTGTGAGGAATGCACAGTGCTGTCCTAATGAACACAGCCATGTGGCTTTTGGCTCAATATCCTTCATCTCCATAGTGGCCGAACTGATTTTCCTCATGGATTTTTCTTTGGGGCTCACCATATTCACAGATGAATGGTTCGTAAAGAGTAATGTCTGTGTTCTGACAAAATTGTGATAAAATACTGTGTTTTTATCTTTGTTATACAGATGGGGAATGAGAGGCACAGAAATTATTGTCTAAAGAGCTATTACTTTTAAGTAGTTTAGCTTGAAGCACTTGAGATTTGTCGTGTGTCTCTAATATTGCATGGTATTCACATATTATGGTGCAGTTTGCAGTGACTTCATGTGCAACCATAAGTTTACAGCAGTTTTACATCTTAAGCTGCAGATGTCCAAAGTCAGACATCCAGAAAATAAGGAATGTACAATTAGACTGATAATCTCTAGCAGTGCTCAGTAGGTTTACTACCTCCTCTTACGAATGAACCCAGAGACAAGAACCTCCTTCATTGTTGTCACAATGTACATCACATTTCATTCTTCAACCCGAGCCGTTTTGGATGACCAGTTGTATTCATGGAACTCTGTGAGAGAAAAAAAAATCACCCAAATGTGTGATCATAATGTATGGAAGTGGATGAATAAAGTTTACAAATATAGCCTTGATTCTAACCCTTCTCACCTTTATGAATTTAATTTTGCTTTTCCTTTTTTTTTTTTTTT
>VXAB01010770.1:141877-170824 GCA_013399175.1 Odontophorus gujanensis | reverse complement strand
CCTTTTTTTTTTTTTTTTTTTTAATACTGAATCTTACTGACATTCATGTGCATCATCAGTGCTATTGGGGCTTTTGATCCAGCACATAAATTTCTGTCACCTGAACGAATAAAGCAGCTGCTAAAGCAGTAAGTCATAATTCTCTCTGTGGCTCTTCATGAAAGGATGAAAGTTTCAGAAAATAAAATAGAGAAAAAGGCTCTCTATTATGTTCCTGGCTATGTAGTGAGCATGTATTGGGGAATGAACTTCTAAACCTGCTCTTGTGCATGGTCATTTCTCTCTCCCCGGACTTTTTGCCTCACTCTCTTCACATCAGTGATTTATTTCCTCTCCATAGGAGACTAATGATAACTCCTGTTTCCTCACCCAGACACACACTTTTATCCTTTCAGTTTCTAATTACTCATTTCTTCCATCTTTTCTTCTTAACTGTTTTCCAACTTGTTTATCAAGTGCACCTCGTGGGCTTATCTAAACCTCTTCTTATCTCTTGTACAACTTTGGCTGCTAGCATATACCACTGAATTTAACCTTTCATTTCAGTCACTGCAATTTGTACCTGCTTCATTCCTCTTTCTTCATCCACAGATTCAGTGTTTGTCCTTTCCATTCACAGAGCAGTCAGCTTCTTGTTCCACTCCTGTGACTCCCACCTATCTGCAGTATCTCTGTGACCATGAGATTTAGTATGAACTGTCAGGAGTTTCTACTGAATGTGTGTGCACTGCCTTTACCAAAAGCAAAATTGAAGCAGTTTCTACCTCAAAACAGCAGAAGGAATGATTGTTACTTTTAGAGGGTCCCCTACTAAATTTCAGCTTTCATCAGAGCTCAAGGGTGGCATCCACATTAAAAAAAAAAATAAAAAAAATTACCTAACACTTCACTGAAGCATTAACCCTTGGTCTTCTTCTTTAAAATGACTAAAAATCTTCACAAAAAGTAATTAAAAAAAAAAAAGATATGATAAATTATGGAAATTCTTATCTTGGAAGCTTAAATTTAATGAAGTTGAAAATGACTGGCAGACTGGTCTGAGACAGAAAAATGCTGGTGTATTATAATAGAATTATAGAATCATAGAATGGCCTGGGTTGAAATGACCTCAAAGATCATATATTTTCAACCCCCCTGCTGTGAGTAGGGCTGCCAACCACTAGATCAGGCTGCCCAGAGCCACATCCAGCCTTGCCTTGAATGCCTCCAGGAACGGGGCATCCACAACCATCTGGGCAACCTGTTCCAGTGCATCACCACCCTCTGAATGAAAAACTTCCTCCTAACCTCCAACCTACAACTCCCTTGCCTTCATTTAAAACCATACCCCTTTGTCCTATCACCATCAACCAATGTGAACAGTCATTCCCCTCCTATTTATACACTCCCTTCAAGTACTGGAAGGTCACAATGAAGTCTCACTGGAGCCTTCTCTTCTCCAAGCTAAACAAGCCCAGTTCCCTCAATTTTTTTTTCATGGGAGAGGTGCTCCAGCCCTCTGATCATTATAGTGGCCCTCCTCTGGACCCACTCCCAGAGCTCTTCATCTTTCTTGGGTAGGGGGCCCCAGGCCTGGATGCAGTACTCCAGATGGGGCCTCACAAGAGCTGAGAAGAGGGGAACAGTCCTCTCCCTCTCCCTGCTGGCCACTCCTTTTTTAATTCAACCCAGGATATAGTTGGCCTTGCAGGCTGCAAGTGCACACTGTTGGCTCATGCCCTGCTTCTTGTCCATCAGGACTTCCAAGTCCTCTGCAAGGCTGCAGGAGTGTAGATAAAGGAGAATAGATATCTACACTCAAGGAGTGTAGATAAAGGAGAATAGAGAAAAGATAAAGGTTTTCAGTTCTGTTGGATAGTTGTAGTAATTTTAAATAGTTAAAATGAGCTATCAAGCTAACATAGTTCTATGTGGGTCTCTTCCATTAAGGAACATTACCTATATAGGAAGGAGTACAATCAGCTAATTCTTTCAAGTAGAACAATATCTAATCTCTCCTTTCACCAAATGGCATTTGTGTCCCAAGACTTTTAGAAAAGAAAGCAAGTTATGAATTAACAACATAAATAATTTAATGGAAAGTTAATTCTATGTGAAAATTGACCAATATTCACATTTTGGCCATCAAATTTGGTTTAATGTCAATATATACTGTCAATGGTTTGTGGGCTGGTTTGGCCCGGTTCCATGATGGATGGGGCAGGAGACCCATGGACCCATGCCTCAGGAAAGGGGAAAGAGGGAAAAGGAGAGGGTAGGGAGATGGGCCTAAAAACAAAACAGTTGCAATGATCTGAGGAGGAGAACTAATTTACTCAGTAAGATATTGGAATGCAAAATAATATTGTATAATACAATTTAATTGGAACTGAAGTTAATAATCAAATAAAATGAGAGGGAGAGTGTCTGAAATCCAAAGACCTCCTGCTAAAGCTGAAGATGAGACGGCTAGGGAGCCTCCACTGCTGAGATGACCAGCAAAAGAGCAAGTCTTGCAACTTGTGTGCAATTTTATCTTTCCCTCCGGGTGGAAAACGGGAACGCAAAGACCTCTGGGGTATGCAGTTCTCTTCTGAGAGCCAGGTACCCAGAAATTTGGCAGTGCACAAAACTGGAGGATTAAATCTTGAACTCCCAGTGCCTCACATGATGTTATAATGTGGAATACTGATAACAAAAATCATAAAACCATGACATATACTGAAAACCAGTCATTACTTTTGCCTGCCAAAAAGCTTATCTGAAAAATGAATTTTTGAATAGATGTTAATAGTAAATTACCGTGAATTGAATACACAAAAATATTGTCTATTAAAGAAGAGTATGTCAGCCTACTTAGCTGGATTGTAGAGAATATCATAACTAATTAAATTTCCATTCTAAAAAATGTCAAAGCCAATATGACAATAGAAAATGTCATTTCCCATGGTTGATAATAAAGGCATCCAGATATATGCTTCATTCACATTCATTCATTATCTTTCGCTTACACTTCAAAATGATACTTCACTGTTGATTGGAGGAAGCAATTTGATATTTTAAAAACAAATTTGATACCTATAGCAGGTGAATAGGAAAATGCAATTTTTTTTCATGTAACATAACAAAGTATCTGCCTTTTAACAGATTACTATATGCGAGGTTCTATCAAAAATGGCGTTTTACAAGTTTGTAAGATTGCTTTACCAAAAAATAGCTCAATTCAATTTACCAAATAAAAATCTAGATCAGTATTATGAAAAAAATTATCCCATCTGCCATTGTTAAAGAAACGCAGTTATCACTTGGACCAAAGGACTTTTGAATTGGAGTAATTATATTTGAGACTGTGTGACATTGTTCTCATTTCTGTGATATCCTCCTACATTTCCCTTTCACTGATTTATTCAGACAGCAGAAGTTGGATGAATGTAGATTTGCTGTTAAAATGCTAAATTATTTTCTAACCGAGATTTTCTCAGACGATTTTACAGTGCTTTCATGGTAACAGATCATATCTTCAACCTTTCTATTAGAAATCCCTCTTGAAATTTTCTTTAACGCATAGAAATAGAAAACATCACAGTTTTTTCTATTTTTTCTATTTTTTCCCCTCCTTTGAGTTTAAAAACTGAATAGTGAGGAAAAAAAGAGAGATAAAGAAAGGGAGAGAGAGAGACTGAAATATGAAAGATTATTTATCTCCGCTTTTGAAATTTTGTTACTGTTTGTGGAAATTTTAGTAGTTTTCTATTGCATCAGATTTGTATAGAAAACAGCACTGTTTATCTGAAATTCACAATACAGGGTTCTGAAGAGAGTAGAAAAGTGTGTGATACATTTCACACCTTCTCCAAACCATTCTCTAACAGATGCAAAGAAGTAAAAGGCATCACAGATACCTAAGAAAATATTTCTCAGTCACATTGTCCACTGAGTGGCCTGTGTAGTGATCTATGAAGAAATCCAGAGAGAGCACTCTCGATGACGACAACTATGCCCCTGTTCCAGCAAGCAGGCAAGATGGGATCCAGGTGCCTCAGCTCCAAATCATTTGGTGACTGTAAGAGAGCTGAAACAGCCACTAATCTTTTGTCAGCCTCCTGCAAGCCTCTGGGAGATAAAATCCATCGACTTCTGCTGTTTGCAGGTGCATAATACAGCAAATCCCTCAACAAGTTTTTCTCTAGCATATGCCTACAAATTTTCTCTTTGCTTGAAACAGCACAAAACAGCTGGAAGAACATATTTTTCATAAAGGTACTGGTGGACTCAAGAGGGCCCAACAAACAGAAAAAAAAAGAAGCAAAGATTTAGTGATTTTCTTTTTTGTCACTTCCTGCATTCAGGTTCATTAATATACAACTGTAGCAACTGAGACAACTTCAGTGGAGTTCATACAGCTTTACAGTTCTCTCTATTATAAACACAGAAATAACAGAGCATAGATGTGGTAAATACCTCATGATATCATGATGATATTTTCCACCCCGATTCAGTATCTAATCTAAATTTCCCTTTCTCCATTTCAACTGGTGTCTCGTGGCTCTTCCCCTGAAGGACAAGAAAAAAAGTTTGTTTTCTCCCTTATAGCTATTTTATAGACATTTGAACACCAGTCTCTTCTACCGCATTTTTGATCTGTCTTCATCAATCAGACTTTCCAGACCTCTGCAGTTTTTCAGCGCTCACCTCTTGATTTTCTCCACTTGATCTATATCTTCTTGAATCATAGAATCCGAAACCAAAATGCTTTCAAAACCAGCAGATATGAAGCAGGTCTGAAGAATTACATAATTAGTGTCTTACAAGCAAACTGCTCTTGTGAGTGTGAAACAGCTGACTTATATGCAGCTTTATAATGCTTAGGACCATTTTTTATAGCAAGGAGTTTGGAACTAGATGATCTTAAAAGTCCCTTCCAACACAAACCATTCCATGATTTCGTGATTTCTGTTTCAAGCTACTATTTTAGCATCCATTCTCTGTCCTCATCTTAAATCCTTAGGTGTTCAGGGTATTTTGAATTGCTTCCAACATTCTCCAACATGCAGCTCCAGTTAAAACTGTTTTGAGTTATTATTCTGAGCTCCTATGTACATGCATTCCCCCCAGTTTAGAGACATATGTAAGTCATTAAATTTATTCACTGGTTTTCATTAGTAAATGAAAATCTATCCGAATCTTACCACACATTTGAATAGATAATTGTGCAGTATGTGTCTTTTGCTTAGTCCTAAATATTCTAATAATTTAAAAATTAAAATAAAAATGTTTTTAAATAGTTCCAATAAGCGATCTTAATTAATTGATCAAAACTGATGATTCTATGATAAATTTCTTCCTAACTGTGCAGCTCTACAGATTAGATTGCATCAATAATGTTACGAGATGTGAATTGTAATAAAAACAATTTACATGATGCCAAATATATTTTCATAACATATATATTTTTTATTCCTTTATAATAGCACTTTGTCTTCGTATATTGCTTTTCATCACTGGCTCAGCCACCATATAAAACAGTTTAATCATGTCTCTTTGCAGATGAGAAATCTGAAGCACCCAAGAGATTTGCTTGAGCTCATAGCTGAAAGAAGTATATAAACTCTGTTTCCTGAAATGAAGTCTGTGCATAATGAATTCAGTAAGAATTTCTGGGTGAACTTTTTCCCAATAATGTCATTTCTGCTGATAGAAATGATTTGAAGATTCATTAACGTACCTTTCAAAGCTTTTCCATTTTGTCATTACCACTAGAACAAGCAAAACAAAGCAAATCCCCCAACACTACCTACAGTTTGATAGTTTTTGTTTTTGTTTTTTTTTAATAAAAAATTGTTAGCAAGCAGTTTTCAAGGTTTTAGGGGACTTCAAGTATTGTGGTTAATTTTTAACAGTTCTCTGATTCATGTTATTTATACGTATACTTTTATATTTTGCATTTCATTTCTGACTATATTATTTGGTCATTAAACCAAAGAATGTATGCTACATTTGCTTTGTTATATCTGACTTCATTTCCTCTTTGTGGTTGTGCTAGAGACATATATTTACACTCTACTAGTGCTTATGCTTACTTTTTCACCTTCATTATGAATATTCTGATGAGCCATGTAACTCTAGTCATACGTAAGGTATTGTGATTCTTTATCTTCTTACGCTTTGAAATGTTTGCATGCTACATATGTCAGTGAAGCTATTAAGACTGAAAATAAGTGAAGAAAATATTCAGTAACATGGCATACTGCACTAGCTGACTGAATATGTTTACTTAGTCTGGCAGATAGTGGCATTCGTTAAGGTATATTTTCACATTATCCTAAGTAGAAGGCAAGTCAGGGTGGAAACAGCATATTTTTCCCCCTCAAGAGAGTTCTAACACAATTTTCTTCTTCTGTCTTTGTGTACTCGAGCTATTTCCCTGGAGGCCTGTCTTTATTGAAACATGATGCTAACATAGTCTTTTCTTCTTGGCCTATGCACAATACAAAACCTTTACTCCCCACCACATTCTTGTTAACAGCACATTGATATTTTTGTCTTCAGTTTTCCTTGCATCAGCCATATCACTCTGGGTGCTATTGCAGCCTTTTTGTCCTTGAAAATTGAAGAATGTTTCCTTCATATGAAATTCGCAATTGTAACTGTGAGGTGAGGAGAGGAAGTAATGTAGCTTTTGTTCAAAATCAAGCTTACAAGGTGAAACAACCAAATGCTTGATCTCCATTTTGTTCCTGACTGGAATTGTGTGGAATACTTGTGTAGGCACTGAGCACTCATAGAGAGATCAGAGGTTCTTTTGAAGGAGAATGGAAATATTGGACACAAAAAATACAAGTTAGGAATGTTTACAATTAAGTAAACTGTCATTTTGCTTAATTTGTATGGGTGACATATAAACTGTGTATCCTGCTTGATTTCTCTGACTAAATATGAATTTGATGAATTGTTTTTTTTACTAGACCTGTGGAAAATCAATTTTCATTTAATTTAAAAAATATTCAAAATAAATTATCCCGATTCTTATGTAAATGCAAATCAAATGCATATTATCTTCCTAACATTCAGTTTCTGAGTAACCTGGTTGTAAATGTTGAACATCTTTTGAAAACCACAAATAAAGATATCTCCACTCAGACTCTTAAGATTTAAAATTTGATGCTATCTGTATTTCACACATATACCAAGGGACAACTATAATGCTGGAAATTTCATCTCAGAATCTTGCCATGATCCTAATCTTTACCTGCATTCCAAGGTATTTAATTCAGAATGTTTTTCTCTCATTGATTTCATTCTTATAAACAGAAAGTGAAAAGATGAAATAGAATCTGTGTTGAGTTCTGGAAGATAGTTTGAAAACTTAACTGACTTACCTTAAAATGATATTGTTATTCCATTGTAGTTTTCATTCTCTTCCTTACATGCTCCTAAGCTCTCTGCTCTTCATAGAGAGGAAATGAATAGAATCAACATTCTCCCTAATTGCAGTAATAAGTTCCAAGAGATTCTGGACAGTTTGAAAGCAGTTGAAGAATCAGATGCTTAACATTTCTCCATATTTGAAGATTTGATAGAATACAGAACAATCCCAAATTGTCCAGCTGTTATTAGTACAAGACAAAAATATAACACATTTTGTTTTCTCTCCGTTTAACATCCTTTATTGTTTACAATACCTGTACTCTCCTGCGCCTGCAGAAAGCATTTGAATTTAGTTTATATACGAAGAAATTTTGAAGTACAGTAGCTTCACTTTGCCTTTGGGATACCCTGGGCAAACTGAACAGCATATTGCTTTTCTTAACATGTTTCTCCCTTTATTTATTTATTTATTTATTTATTTATTTTGAAAACCAGTGCTAAAACTCCGATTGCCAGACATGCCTCTGGGCAAAGCTGACTGCTGCTTCCTGAATGGGAATCTGCCTCAGCAGACGCCAGTGTTTTCCCAGTTCCTGTTTTCACAGAGTGAATAGGCAGCAAGCATTTGTGAACCCTTTATGCTCTCTTCTCAAGTATCCTCAGTGCCAAGGTCCTTGATGTGCTGCTGCTGTAATAGGCCAGAGCGGAGCTGCAGAGTATTGCAGGGCTGCCCAGCTGGTGTTTGATGAGCTTGGACTAACCCCAGCATAGCTTTGCTGCCTGAGCCATCTCCTGTCATCCCATAACATAAAACTTATCTGCAATCCACGTCTGGCATGAACAGCTATAAATGAGTCAAGGTCTTGGCAAGAAGTTGGACAGAGCTGGGATATTATGCTCAATGCAAAGTTTTCATTAATCCTATGATCTTCTCTTGAGGTTTTTTTCTAATACTATCCATTGTATTTCTCTGTAGATGAAAATTTGCAGGTGTTTATTATTCTGTAAGCAGTAATTCTCAAGTTTTCATATACTTTCTTGAAATTTTTTTTACAAATTTCCATCATCTGTAAAGTGAATCCAGTGAATCACTAATCCAACACTCACAAGAATTTCTCTTGCTGATGATGAATCTACATTATGAATCTAAAATATTTTGTGAATGAAGTACTGACCTGAAGCTCAGAAAAGCCATGTGTGTTACCCAGCACTGTCAAACTTCCTCTGTGAGCCTGGGTTTTACATTTACACTTGTCTGTCTCTAAAAATTTGAAACTGCTTCCTTTAGCCAAAATGGTGTTGGAAGGTTATATATTTATGTTTACTCGTTTTGAGAAAGCATGACAAAAAGGGAGAGAAGGAAGAATAACAAGGAAGAAAAGAAGGGACCTTTAGGACATAGGGTACTTGATATGTGGCAGTGAAAACTGCTTCAGCTTGTTCCTTCATGGGATGCAGGAGGATAGCCAGTTCCAGAGCTTGGAACATCTGTCCTCCTTCTGCACCTACCTTGGTGGTTATGGGGGTGTTTCATGTTTTCTCTCTCTCTCTCTGGCATGAGCTGTGCCTGTCATGCCCATGATCTTCTCTCACACAGGCCACTTCTGCAGCACACTCGTTACCAAAACTTTGCCATGTAAAGCCAATAGAATAAGGCACACACTAGAAAGCATCAGCCATATACAGTATCTCAATTAAGTTCTGTTTTCCCATAAGCAATATAATAATGTCTTGATTTATTACATTTATGCTATCAGAGTGATCATTTTGTAGGGAAAAACTTTCAAGCACATATATATGACAGAGGAATTCAAACTTTGAATAATTATTTTCAAATCATTGTGGATGTTTATATTATGCAAATTTTGTATTTGTAGTCACAACAATATGTTGTACTTTGCTGTATGACACATGCTTGAGAATTCATGGGCTTTGTTCCAGGAGTACATCATAGTACCTGCAGCTGGTGAAAAGGTTTAGCAAAAGGTCAAGATTTAGCTCTGCAATTGTCCTCTAAATCTTGTAAATGTTCATGCTTTTCCCAGAGCAAACCATGGGTGAATAAAATACATCAAGCCATAAATATTCTAATACATTTTAGCCATCCTGACAGAATGAATTTTTCAGATGTTCCCCTAAGTACCCACAGTCGGATCAGATTGGCTTATCTTTGTGTAAATTCTATACAGCCTTTCATGGAATGAGAATGAGCATTCATGCAAGGACTGTAATGTCCCATTTTCTCTCTGTACTTCTCAAAATGCAGAAATCCCTAGCCTACACCTTCTGGCAAGGCTCCAAACCAAAGCCAAATGATGTACTATTCCCAGTGTATTCCCTCCAGCATTTTCAGTGCAGCCAATGCAGACAAGGACATCTGGGGCACTCAAGGGAGCCCAAGAACATGAATACAGATAGGAATCTTCCTGGTGTAATGGTTATATACTTCTAAAATGTTAAAAGTCACCACCTTTGCAGTATGAATACTTCTGGAGACCATTTTCAGTTACAAAGGCAGTAGTAACTTTCATTAGTTACTGTATAGTCTACCTTATTAATTGAAGCTTTCACAAACCCAAAGATAGCAGTATATAATGTCAAGGCTAGAAAGATGGGGAATGCAGAATTGTTTGGGACTACTACTACTTTTTTTGTTATTATAGTGTTTATAACTCATTGAGATGGGATGAATAGATATTAAATCTGTGGGTGAGCACACATACTTCTACTTACAGTCAGAAGACATTAAAAGAGCATTTTGTTCCTGATGCTGTTTGCTTCTTACATGCTCAAGTAAATATCTGCTGCTAGAATCAGTATGAAATACCTATCTAAAACATTTCTTGCTGCTATTCTACGCATTTTAGGAGGGATTTTTAGCAGTGAAACTGGAGTCTTCTTCGGACAGAGTAACTTGCAACGGAACGGAAAGACCGTCTAGGGTTTGTTTGACTTCAGGTACTGGAACTTTGCAGAGTGGGAGTACTGATGTTTGGAGGGCAAATCTTGTCTTTTTTTAGAAGGATTTTCTAAAACTTACCCTTGCTAGGCTGAAAATGCTAATATATATTCCTGTTTATCCCTTTTAAATTAAATTACATATGTTAGTTAAAAATCCTGTAAAGTTTATTCACCCTGCTTATTCACCCTGATAATCCATGGGATCTGCCCTGGGATTATAATCATTGATAATCCCAGTTTGTGGGAAAGGAGTGACAGAATCTTAGGAACCAGGTCAGGAATGCAATCCACCAATCTAGCACATTCATTCTGCCAAATTGTTGCTGGTTTCCAATGTTTTGAGAGTTACATCTTTCATCATGTTTTTCTGAGATGCCTTTGTGGCAAATGTAAATCCCCTTATGATAGTTTTGCTTGACTTTATTACTCTTTCCACCTCCATAGAGATAACCTTGGATCTTACTGTTGAATTTTTCGTATTAAACTAAATAGTTTGAGGGCTTGGACTTGAGAACAAACCTGCAGTTATACTTTCTATGAAACTGATTTCATGCTTCTTGGCACATTCGGTGTATGACAATTAGTAGACTCTGAAATGCTTTCCAGATCATAGGACACAAGTGCTTCATGTGGATTATGAATAATCACTCAATTCTTACACTGGGGAGAAAAGAGACTTCAGATGTATGGATGTGAGCTATGCCATGCCATAATGTCTCAGGTCTGGAGAACGATCCCTCATACATTCTATCAATAGTATAGATATTGGCTTGAGATTGGCATAATGGGGAGAGAAAGATTATGAGTCTATGAATCCACACTGTCCATGTCAGCAGCTAATAAATTGAAAACAAGGAAAAATTAAATTGGAAGGAACCAGGAAGAAAATAATGGATATGAAAAGCATATAAAAATCTCCATTTAGAAAGAAGAATAAAGATGAAATATAGATCCAAATAATATTAAATCGACCTGCCATGTAAACAGAATAAAAACGAATGCAGCAGCTGTTGGTCCCATGTGTTCACTACACAACTAAGCCAAAGTTTAACTGATTGTTTGGTTATTAAACTGAATTTTTTGTTACTAGACATAGCTTCAAAGTAGAAAGCCATTTGAATGTCTTTTGCAAAACTGACTTGTATGTTGATTTTCTAACAATTTATTTTACAGTTATTTTGAGATCCAGAAATTGAAACACCTCAGTTCTTTCCTACAAATAATCAGTTTCCATGATACACTTCTTACTAGCCAACTGTGCTAAAATTCCTTGGCTCACTGACATTGAAAGTGCAGCTTTTGCCAGAGTCAAAACTAAATTAAGCCTATTGACAAGAGCCTTGGTAAGAGTTCTATAACTCTTTAGTGTATGGCTGTCCCAATGATAAAATGATTTACAGTTATTTGAAGACCACCATTTTTCATTATGTCTGAACATTTCTAGTTGTAATCTGGACTGGAATCAAAGATAAACTACTTAGTGTTTCAGAAACTTTCAAATGTTGTAGGAATTTGTTGTTGCTGTTTTTTTTTTGTTTTGTTTTGTTTTTTGTTGGGGGGGGTGGGGAGGGAATCATTTGTTTCTTAGTCAACTTCTTTCATCTTTGGATAATGTGAACCTCCTTTGCATTGATTTATAATTAGCATTTTCATTCCTATTAAAAACATTTACCTCAGAGAGTCAGTGACTCATTTTTGTGACCTAGTCCGTAATTCAAGATATGCCTTTTCCCCAAAGAGTTCTGAAAGATGGACTACACTACAGGGGCAGTAGTCTCTTCACCAAGAGTCTTAATGGGGACTGAGTTATGGCATAAAGAAAACAACATGGAGGACAAGTCTCCTTGATAAAGACAGCACTTAGTAAATAGACTTCCAAAAACATTTGTGTTAAACACTATGTTGAATTGCAATATGTAATCATTTGCTAATAAGGCTGTTGTCACTTAATTTAAATCATCCTTCGAGCTTTCAGAGCTGGAGTCTGTCTTTAATTTTTGTGCATATCTAAGCAGGTTAAAAACTTCAAATGGAGAGAAGTGATTCTACAGAGCAAGATAAAGTCATAGACAATAAATTACCTGAAGATCTCTCAGGTCTTGTAAAAGTAGAAGCAATATGATGCTCTGCTTCTTCTAGCTTCTCAGAAGATTTTCTAGCATCTTAGATGATCTGAGCATATTGTTCACCCAAGGTCTCAGCTGTTTTTAGTAATTTGTTTCAGGAGACAAAGTAGCAATTTATGGAATACATTTCCAATGAAGTACATACAAACACTTAGACTTGCAATTTTCATTAATAGCTAGAGAAGATGTATATTCTTTTCCCCACACCCTCAACTGAATATTTTTCAATATATCAGTAGAGCAAATGATTACTGTAAAACTGCTTAGCAGCTAAGAAGTGATTGCAAGTCCTTTTCTTTTTTCCTATGAAAAAAATACAGATTTTGTGACAGCACGTTTATGAATGAGGTAGAAGGAAAAATTAGCAGTCTCATCTTTAGTGATAGAACAGTGCTTATGTAGAAGTTATGTCTTCACTTGTAGAAAAATAAATGCTAAAATTAAGTGCTTGCATTGATTTTTGATTTTAAGTCAGTGCTGAATTTTGTGTTACAAATGCTGCACAGATTTTCTATTCATTTCATTTGAGCTACTTCGGAGGTTATCTTCTAACAGAAATTTGTGTTACTAAAAGTGGAAATGCTTTTATTTGCTAGCTTCTGGGTACCACATGAGGTAAGTTACAGTATCTCCAGAAGTTGTGAACATGCAATTAAAAAGCATTTTAGTGGATATAAAATAGGGATGAGAGAGATATGAGGCATGGTTTAGTGGGGAAATACTGGTAGTAGGTGTATGACTAAACTAGATGATTTTGGAGGACATTTCCAACTTTGGTGATTTTATGATTCAGTGATTTCAAGTGTCTGTATGATAGGGAGTGTAATTGTTTTTCGTCCTCGGTTGTGTGGTTACCATATGATTGGCAAAGAGATTGTGGCTGGACAGCAGGGGTGAAGAGTATTGTAGGCTATGGAGGTATAATCCATGCACATGTGATGTGCTATCCTACCTTCTACATGAATGGCCAAGTGAAATCCTTTGGGAAGGTGGTCANGATGTATATTCTTTTCCCCACACCCTCAACTGAATATTTTTCAATATATCAGTAGAGCAAATGATTACTGTAAAACTGCTTAGCAGCTAAGAAGTGATTGCAAGTCCTTTTCTTTTTTCCTATGAAAAAAATACAGATTTTGTGACAGCACGTTTATGAATGAGGTAGAAGGAAAAATTAGCAGTCTCATCTTTAGTGATAGAACAGTGCTTATGTAGAAGTTATGTCTTCACTTGTAGAAAAATAAATGCTAAAATTAAGTGCTTGCATTGATTTTTGATTTTAAGTCAGTGCTGAATTTTGTGTTACAAATGCTGCACAGATTTTCTATTCATTTCATTTGAGCTACTTCGGAGGTTATCTTCTAACAGAAATTTGTGTTACTAAAAGTGGAAATGCTTTTATTTGCTAGCTTCTGGGTACCACATGAGGTAAGTTACAGTATCTCCAGAAGTTGTGAACATGCAATTAAAAAGCATTTTAGTGGATATAAAATAGGGATGAGAGAGATATGAGGCATGGTTTAGTGGGGAAATACTGGTAGTAGGTGTATGACTAAACTAGATGATTTTGGAGGACATTTCCAACTTTGGTGATTTTATGATTCAGTGATTTCAAGTGTCTGTATGATAGGGAGTGTAATTGTTTTTCGTCCTCGGTTGTGTGGTTACCATATGATTGGCAAAGAGATTGTGGCTGGACAGCAGGGGTGAAGAGTATTGTAGGCTATGGAGGTATAATCCATGCACATGTGATGTGCTATCCTACCTTCTACATGAATGGCCAAGTGAAATCCTTTGGGAAGGTGGTCAGATTTCTCTTGTTTCCTCAGGGAAATTTTGAGCTCAAACAGCAGAAATATTACAAGTGTGGCCAACCATCTCATCACAGATCTTAAAATTTCAAGCAGTCATATTTATTTGCAATTAACTTTTATACAAGAATCTTACATTGTACAGCAGAGAAAATGGTCAAAAATGTGTTTACATCATGCATCTTTGTAACTTACTGCAGCCTGAACCAGATCTCTGCTTCTGCTATAGTAAATTTTCTATAGGAGTTATCTAGAGCAATTTTAAGCCTTAATCTTTGAGCTGGATTCAGTCTTTACACATAAAACACCACAGAGGTGGAATGAAACTGCACATTCACACATCTATTTACTTGTAGGAAACAACACATCTTCATGTCTCAAAATCCCTTGATAACTTTGTTTATTGTTCTGTCAGGTCATTTGACAGAAAAAATCACTCCTCCAATTTCTCTTTGCTAAGGTAGGTCTAATCTGTACTGAACATCTTTGAAGCTGTGGACAAGAAGAATGAATGAATCTGCTACTCCTTCATTTCTCATAGGAGTCTTCAAATCAAAGAATTCATACTATATTTAAAGGACTTCTGTTCGCAATTGTATCAAAATACATACATATATTAGAGGAGCATTTTTTTTCTATTAAAACTGTTGAGTCTCAACATTAGAAAATTATTTGCTAGGATACATTGCTTCATCTAGTGACCAGAGTTTTCTCAGTTCCTGATCTCTCTGCAACTTGCAATGCATGTGTAGACTTTCCTAAGTCTGAGAGGTGTCTAATGTCCTCTTGGAATCTGTGAACATGAAATAAAGGTGTAATGTAAAACAGCATCTACACTTCGGACCTGAACAGTGGGTCTCTAAGTGTCCTGCTTGTTAGACATGAGGCAGTGTAGTGATAAGGGATGCTATTAATTTAGAAGCAGGGAACTTCACCACTTTGAGAGGAAATAAAACAGGTTAAAAGCAGGAAATATTTGAGATTTTTTAATAAATAATAATGATTTTTATTAGAATTATGGTTGTTTAAATATGTATTTAAAATACATACCAGAATAATATTTTGATATCAAGTCTCAGCAGATTAGACCACAGTATGATTCCATCGATACTTGTTTAGGTGGTAGTGAGACAGCATTTGCATCTCCAAGTACTGCCACTGACTTGCATAGTGAGTCATAAAGTTTTTTATGGCTGTTGCTTTACATTCTAATCACATTTAGAAATTCTGCTTCTAATAGGCCCCATTTACATAAAGTGAAGTAGCATGCGAGTGTTTTGGTAAAAAGCATCCAAGGAGTATGTGTGCTGGTTTGCCTTTAGTGTGTGTGCCTTTGTTCATGAATCTAATAGAAAGGTGTTTTTTGTTTGTTTGTTTGTTTTTCAGAGATAGTGCATTCTAGTACAAATGTTGCCATTAGACAGCAGAGAGGAGGGTTGCATTTTTCATTTTTTTAGTCTTGGTGTTTATGCTACAAAGCAGGTCAGGTGAAACTCTTTGGGAGAGAATGGAGATGATTTGTTCCATGTGAGCAGATGTGTCTCATCACAGTGTTAAATTTAGAATAAACTGTAATGCTCCCTTGTTTAAAGCTCAGGTTTC
Source organism: Odontophorus gujanensis (assembly GCA_013399175.1). Classification (NCBI taxonomy): domain Eukaryota; kingdom Metazoa; phylum Chordata; class Aves; order Galliformes; family Odontophoridae; genus Odontophorus; species Odontophorus gujanensis. Next base: position 154,977 of record VXAB01010770.1, on the reverse strand, counting down.
CCCTTGTAATTCTTATTGGGAATATGCAAATAATTACAGGTGTATTTTTAAATACAAATTCATGGATTTCTTGCCCATGTCCTGTAGACTAAGAGCATTTCACAAAGTAGTTAATGAGAAACAGTGTTCAGGTGGCTAGTAATTAAAAATATATATATATTTTACACCCTTTGCATTGTTGTTTCGGCTCTATTCATCCATGGGCGAGTATCTTCATCTCCCTGTGCATCTATCTACTTTAACTTTGTCCTCTCCTTCTCTTGTTAATACATTTTGTAAACTATTTATGTATCCCATTATGATTCTATGATGCTGAACAGGAATCACCTCTGATCTCAGGGCATTTGGACACTGCTTTCATACACACACGCACAGTAGTGCGTGACTCATGCAAGATGAAATGTATAGTTTTGCAGCCTAGCCTGGAAGCAGCTGTCATAATAAAGAAAAATGGCCATACTATGTGCAAGAAATGTTTTTTAGAACTAGCACGTAAGTGGACAAGTAATCCAGACAGACATTAGTATGGGCACTCTGTAAATGATGGACAGCAGTGAAGTTTCAGTAGTGCCATAGAAATTTTATGAAAGCCATTACAATGCATTATGATATTGATCTGCATTGAAAAACTCAGCAAGATTTTTTAAAAGAACGTCATAGCTAAAATTTTATTCACTTTGTTAACAAATAGTTCTACAAAACTTCCTGAGTTTATCTTTTCACTAGTGACTATGGATAGAGACTGTTTGTTTTTATGCATCTTCTGCAATGAATGACACAGAAGAACTGACATTATTTTTCAAAGAATTGAGTGCCAAGAACTATCCAAGAAATCATGATCCTTTGAAACTGCATTCTCTTCAATGTGTTAGGAATTTTGTCTTGTGCTAAGGAATATAAGTAGACAGCCTCAGGTGATTCAGATAGCTAGTCATTCAGATATAGAACTATAGAAAATGTAGTTTTAGTAGAGTAACTAACAATTGCACACAGAATGTAGAAATTTAAAGCTTTTCTTAATCTGTTGACTCCTGGTTCAGCATTAAAAAAAAAAGGCAGTTAACTGTATGCTTCTATATGCTTAGTGCCTTGTTTTTATCAATATACTACTTGCAGAGGGAGGGCAAATTACTGACTTCAGATCTTAGCAAAATGTAATTCTCTGCAAAGGTAATCACACTTTGCCTTAACCACTTAGACAAATAGTAGCAAAGCCCAATGACATCCAACAAAGCCTAAAAGTTCCAAAAAAATCTATGTTCCTCCAACCATGTGTCACACAGCAAACCTCACCTGCTTGAAAAGGTATTCAGAAGTGCATGTATGATCAAGGTGGTTTATTTTGCCTTGTAAATGAACAGAACCTAGAGCTCAATGTGAAATTCTGTGCCTAGAATTAAGGGAACAAGCAAAGAAAAAAATCATATGTGCTTGAAATTAAAATTGTATTTCAATATTTTATACATTTTCCTTAAAATGGGAAACATTTCCTTAAAAGGGGAACAAGAAGTTTATTCACTAAAGATATCACAATATATCACCCCAATACTGTGATGTTCAGGACGAGGGAGAATGTGGCAAATAAGTTAGTTGTCTATTATATGGTCTTCTATAATCATATGTTGTTTAGGGGTGTTAAGAGGATATTCTACCTTCTCATGTTCTTAACATTTTCAATTATTTGTCCGTTTAAATGAAATTCATATGTTTCCTCTTCCCTTCCTGTCACTCTTTACCCAAATTCATTTAATTTTCATGGCTACTCAGAAACATACGTTTGGATATAGTGAGAAAAGTTTTCAGATAAGTTCACAAGTAAGAGGTACAGCATTACTCTGTTGCCTAGAAGCAAACCATGAGAAACAGCAATGAAGGTCACAGTACATTTACTTAGTGTCTGTTTGCTCCAGGAAAATGAATACTTCTAGAAGCAGATGACTTTTGCCTCCATGCTTAATTATTTCAGGTATCTGACACAACACATCGAAATATATAAATCTTTTTTTCTTGCATACATCTCATTTCCATTTCTTTATTTTTCACCAATTCATCTGGGAAGAATGAGAATGTTTCCAAAGAGACTTTTCTACTTCTCTTCTGTCCTTTATTATGCCTTGAAGATAACTGAACCTGCGATGAATTAAAAGCTGTCTATTTTTCTTTAGTCCCCAGAGGATGTAGAAGATGAGACAATCTTGGCTTTAAAATATAACAGCTTTGTATACATTTTCTAAACCATCTAGGGGATTCCATTGTAGTCATGTACTAGGGACTAATACAGACTTAAACCCTCTGGAATGTATTAAATTCATTACAGTACAAAAATGGCAATTTTAATCTAACACTGAAGATCTCACCTCAAGTTGTGGATATAGAATTTTTAAGAACATTACAAAAACAGTAAATAACATTTCTTTTATAATTTAAGGGTTGGTTTGCTGCAGATTTAACACAGTATCTGTAATTTATTTCCATTTTACCATAAAAGAGCTGCAAAAAAATTATCAACAAATTCTAACGCTTTTATGGGCATACATTATTTTTACAAGATTGCACTTTTAATACATGATATCTTTTTTCTCTACTCTCTTTTTCTCACAGAAGACTGTATACCATTATACATCCTAAATACTTTTGCAGTGCTTAAAAATGAGATACTATGCTTTTAGATAATCATTGTCAGTTGAATACTTAAAAATCTGTTAACCATAAGCAGTGCTGTGCAGCAAAGTTAGGCTTTATTGACTTGTGTCCAATATACAGCACTGGATAAATATTTCTGTGATTAAAGTCAACGTAGATTACTATCTCAGTTTGAAAGAAGTACATCTATCCTTTGTTGTCATAGGAAAAATATTCCTTCCCTCCCTACTCTGCTCAAAAGTTTAAGATTTAAAATTATTTTGAAATTCTTGAGCTAGCTTTTCTTTCTGCTGTTATTGTACAAATTGTTGTTTACTGTTGCTTGTTTGCACTTCCTTTCTCTGTTGGAAAACCATATAAAAATAATCATAAAAACAGAAGTATGACATCAGATGATCTTCTTGATGAGTTTTTGTACTCAGCAATGAGTCTGTATAATATTCCTGGTAAAGTGTGAATATATCTCTGTGACACTGAAGGATGGTCTGGATTCAAACAGCCATACCATCAACACAACTGTCTTCCCATGAATCTGGTGGTTTCTCTTTGGGAGAAGAAATGATGTGAAACAAGAAATGTTTTTTATGTGAATTTACAGATATAAACATTACCACTTTCTAACACTTAAAAATAACAAATAAACATGTTTTACCTCATCGTATAAAATTTACATTTTGCATATGAAATGAAAATGATCTACAATTCTGTGTACCTAAACACAGACATGAGGCATACTCCAGGAAGGAAAGTATCACACAAATTTGTTTATTTTAAAGCAAATCTGTTCTGAATTCTCCCTCAGTCTTCCAATGTTCTTTCTGAAAGATCATCCTTCATCTAAAATCATGATTCTAGGATATGAAACTCTTTCCTTTGGACTGCCCCAATAATAGCATGCACATTATTTTTGATGGCACACTGTATTTTTTATAGCATTATTAAATTTTGATTTTCAATTAACTCCAAATGATACCATGAAGCTAATAGTCAACCTAACGGGTACAAAAGATGCAGGGGTGTCATTGCCGTGTTTTCATGTCAAGTGGTGGTGGTGATGTAGTGTATAAGCTAAAGGCTTGTAAATGCTATCCAGACTGTCATGGTGCCTATATTGAATTCATAACTGTTGATTTGACTCTTCAACAATTACGCTGCCTTGCATCTGATGAAGGAATAACATTAACAGTGAAAAGTGTCTACTATGTAAAGATGTTATATTTTCAGTTAAGTTTTACTCATAAATTTTTGCGGGTCTAACAGTTGTTGGAATTTTTTTTTTTAAATTATAATTAAATGTTGCCCTTACCAGATTATTTTTTTCTCCTGTGAAAGAATAACTAATCACCAAGAAAACTTTCACAATGAATTTTTTCAGTGATTTGGATTTCCTTCAAAAAGCAGATTCTTTTTAAGCTCAGTGATATATACCCTCAGCATTCAAGCTGTTTTCTATCATAATTCTTCCAACATTTTTTTTTCCATTGTTTCTCCCTCTTGATTTAAACCTATACACAACAATCTCACATATTTCTTTGTCACCTCCTGAGTCTAATTATCGGAGTAAAGTTATTTCTTTTCATCTGCCACTGCAGACATTTTCCAAAATTCCTCTAGAGGCCAGTGATAACCCTTTCCTTTATTGAAGTCAAAATCAAAGATTGCTATGCACCTAGCTAACCTTGTGTTTTATTATGTGAACTATTCACTTATGACTATTTATTCAAAATTTTGGTATTGCATAATGTGACATGCAATGTGATAGTACAGAGAAGTTCATCTTGTTACATAAAAAACATTTTGAAATGCTTACCTGTTGCCTTTGTGAGAAATGATAAAAAACGATAAATACTATCAAATAAGATTATATTGTAAAATACTGAAACTGATTTTCTTTTCAAAATGCATCTCCAGTTTCTCTGCCATATGCTTTAAACCGTGTGGTTTTAATTATGCATTGTGATGCAGTGTTACTCAGTTCACAGATCCTTTAATGTACATTTCTAGAGTTATGCTGACTCACTGTGATAATATGTCCCATTTAAGAAAAAAAAAAAAAAGCATTTGAGCAAACCTTTCAAATGAAACATTTTGTAGTACTTCTACTTTGTACTAATACCAGTGTCAGATGTGTTTATATTAGCATACCCTGTGAGACTCAGAAAATCTCTCAAGGTTATATGCACAAATAACTTATAGCATAGCTCTGTGGGAAAAGCAATATAGCTACTGCATAGTTTCCATATTCAAACTGAAAAGAATATTCTTTCAGTTTCCGGTCCACTTTCTATAGTTTGGATCCCTTTTTGGTGCCCTACTCATTTTAAGTTATTTCCTAATTTGGTATTTAAAGGCTAAAGAAAAAATGGGTTTTATTGTATATCTGTCCAGTGGCAGAATTTTATGCCAGTATACAACACCACAGGAATAAAACCTGTTACAGAAACTCTGATTTCAACTTTAGAGAAAAGTCTAGCAAAGAATTCATCCAAAAACATAATTCTATTTGTAACATAAATATATGAAATGATTTATGAAATTATATGTCCACACATACAGATCTTTGTGTTCGTCTTCTATGTGGCAGTAAAGAGAAAGGATGAAAAAGATAAAAAAACTGCTATATTGTCCGAGATCTTCCAAAATGGGATTGAATAACCTCTGTGTGGCAGGTGCCAGACTTTGGAGAGGAATTTGTTATAGACAGATCACAGTTCATGCCTGGAACTGCACAGCAAACATAGCTGGAAAGTTACTTAATCTGCAATTTTTAACACCAGTTTGCAGATCAGTGACCTCAGAGTGCAGTAGTGGGAGAACTGCTAAGGTCTATTGTGCACTAAATGTAGCTGAAAAATTCATGACATTCTCAATTACATAACAAAGTGTATTTTTACATTAAGTGACTTTTAACAAGATGAACCCATTCTTAAATATTTCAAAATGGAAAAATCAATTATTCTAGATTAAGACCATCATTTAAAAAGTTTAAAAGAGTTTTGGTATTATATGAGCTGAAGGATTTTCTTATAATGGGTCCTTTTTTCCTTGAAAAAAAGTTCCTTCGTAGTTAAAATTTTATTATCAAATGATATTTTAGTAAGCAACATTTTTTTGCGTTGGAATGCTTTTCAGTTAACAATCTGAAAGGACTTTATGTTTTTAATTCAACTTCTAAGTCATACTTGTGATCTCAAAAATATCAGTAGATCTATTCTTTAAATTTATTTAAGTGAAAGGTTTCTTGTGTTGAAAAACACTTTTATTTTATGGTTGTTTATTTTTACTGGAAAACAAAAATCCCTAAACCTTTTGCTAAGTTTATTATGAAACAAAGTGAAGCCAAAAAAAGGGAGGTAATGGCTTGCTGCTGGGAGGATTTCAAACACCTCCAGACCTCCATTTTCTGCTACTGAAGTGGCAGAGGGCAAGTAGCATTTATCAAATTTAATTTTGAATGAAATTTCACAGCACTACAGTGATCCTTAAATAAATGTAGTATAGAGCAAAAGGTTCCCCAGATAGAACAAATTTTCCATGACAGGTTACCTCTTACTGAACAAAGGCTGCAGACATATTCAGGGACCTCTGTATATATGCAGGACGAAAACTGTTTCATTGGTTAACAAAAGTTAACTTTTTCTACCTTTGATTCCTTTTTTGTGACCCACTGTAATGAAAAGGTTTTCTGACGTTTATCAAGTCAAGATCAAACACTGTGGTATTCCAGTCTCTGTGAAATGGCAATCTTTTCCATTTTCAGACACATGCAGCAACTACACAGATAGGTAAGAGACTATTCTTACTATGTACATGCTCGTACAGGAAAACAAAAGGAAACAGAATGGGAGATAGGTCTGAGCATTCAAAGAAGAAATGCTCTGTATTGCAGTGATTTCACAGCATATCAGAGTAAGAGATATGCTATAGTAAAATCTGTACATGGTTTCCTCTCTGCAGTCATATATTTTGCCTCATAAAGCAAAAGAGCAACTCACTGAGAGGCTGAAATAAATGTATGTGTTTCTGAGAGAAATTAGCTTCTTTATTACTTGCAGTGTTTTGTTGAAATGTCCAAGCACAGATGGTGTGTATTGGGCAGATACACCAGCTGAAGACTTGAGCTATTAAAGCCATATCTTAGCAACCTTGAAAATCCTGAGCTGAATAGCCAGGCTTACTTCTTTACAAATGCTCAGAGCAATCCAGCTTGTTTTCCACTTGAGACAAAATATAGTGCCATGCATGTCTGGACTGCACTTTCAAACATTTCTACTTTCTGATTTCATTTGTATAGAGAAAATGTGGTGATATATAGGGGTGCTTAAGAGCAAATTGTTATTCATATATAAAAAATATATTACTTAAACTTTAAAATACTTTTGTCAACAGAGTTAATGGAGCAGAATTCATGTATAATTTTCTATCAAGCCTCTTTCTCTGAATTTGTTAACAAGGACCATATGAGTATCTCCACACGTGTGAAGTCAAGCACTCCCTAGGCTGAAAAATGACATTTGTCTTCTGTCTTTTCCACTATTTCGTGGTTGAGCTATTGAAGAAGTCTATGTGCAAAAAGGTTGGAAAGATACTGATAACACTCAGTATACAATTTCATTCTGTACTCCTCTCGGTGGAAAGCAGTACTTTCCCCAGTCCTTTCAACAGAACAATGAAGGATGATAATGACAAACAGGAGCTACGTTTGAGATTGAAAACACTATCCAGAAGGCAGAAATAGCTTCACATAGACAGAGAGGTAGTAAGTCTCCTAACACTAAAGGAAACATTGATCATAAGTGGCTTCTATTGATCCCCTTCTGATGCCAAAATTCCCAAGCTCACAGAGCTGAAATAAATATGCACTTTACTGCAAGTGATTTCTTCTTCACATGGCTCAAATGGTAATTTAATTCAGCCAGAATGCTTCAAACAGTCATTCATCTGTGTGGTGCCTGTGCCTTGCAGGTCTTTATGACCTCTACAAGGGTGACTTCAGCCTTTTCTTACCTTCCTTACTATTCAACATCCTAGTCAATCTGATTGTCAGGAGAGTGGAGGAAAGCCAACTGAATTCATAGATAGAAATTAATTTGAATAACCATGATCTATGCAATGTCTTGTCTCTTTATGAATCTTCAGTTACTTGGACCTTATGAAATATGATGTAACTATTTGCATAATGAAGAATCCTTCAAAATCATTTCTCTTGGATTGCAGGATTCCTCAAAATGATCTTTGATAAAGAAGGACAACTGATACCAGTCTGCAAAAAAGGGTGAGATTAAATATTTTGTTGGGGGAAAAAAACACTCTTTTGATGTGAAATCTTGCTGAAGATGTCAGTCATATCTTAACCTTGCTGAAGATGTGGCCACTCAGCTGCCTGTATGAGGAGTTTCTTCCTGCAGTTAGTTTCCAAGTTTTAGTGGCTCTCAGCTGAAGTCACTGTGATAAAAATGCAAAAAAAGAACTGGAGGACCAAAACAGCATCCCACTGTGAATTGAGGTTCCATATATGAGGAGAAACCTTGTTCTGCTCTTCTAGGACTAACAGCATAGCAACAACGTCTTTGTTTCTGAAATTCCCTTAAGAATTATTCTCTTGGGTACTGAGAACAGTTCAACACTTATTTCAAAATAGAGCTGTAGCTAGTTATCTGTGAATATAGGAATGATTGAACAAGAAGAGGCATTTTTATTACTTGTCCACTTCCAACAAACTTTCTATAATTCCTAGGTTGTTAAAAACATACAAGAAGTCTGCTGGGTCTCAAAAGAGTTTTACAGGAACAGGAAAGTCCCTTTTGTTAAGGGAAAACAAACTACATGCTCATATGAACTAGCACTATTTAAAGTCTCATTCTTTCTCTTGAGTAAGGATAAGTAATGTGTTTGAAGATAATAGAGCTACAACTTTAACCCTGCTGACAAAGTGACCTCGTGTGAACAGATCTTTTTTGGCACATCAGGGATATGTGTAAATTGAATGACTCAGGAGCCATTCTCAGAATGGTTTTGCAGTTTCTGGCTTGCATGTCAAAATCAGACTTGTGTGTACACATACTCTTTCTTTCAGGAGAGAAGTAGGCAGGGAGCAAGGATCCGACTAGGATATTCAATTTCTTTAATGTTCTAAGTGTGTCTAGCCTGGATTAATCAGTTCAGGATGCTGGATAGCGAAGTGGAGACTTCTTATAAGTGGCATGATATACATTGATATTTTCTTCAGAGCTCCAAAATTGCTAAAAAAATATTTTTTACAGATAAAAAATACAGTATGATAACAAATAACCTCTCTCTCAAACCTGAAAGCCTGCTCTTTGCAGTAAATAGTTGGTTAAGGGAATATGAAAATCTTACCTTGCTGAATCCTGAGACAGATGTCATAACAGATCAGGATGTATATTCAGTTAAAACTTCTGTATTCTTGAATAAAAATGTCGTACCCAGCATATGGCTCAGTGGCTATACAGCATCAACACCCTAGAAAGTCAGTAAGGCATTTATGCTAGAAATGCTCTCGCAGCAGGGGAAACAGCAAGGGTGTGCTATTTGGGAACAACTGGCACAACATGGCCTTCAGCAATAAACGCAGCACAGGTTTTGCTGCTGTAGGTCACTGTTCTCAATGTGTCACAACAGATGTTTTGTTACTCAGAAGCTAACAAAAAAAATAGAGTATGATTGTTATAACAATTGCCTTCTCTGGTTCTAAAAACAAACCTGTTTTAGCAAAGAAAGCCTGAAATTTTGCAACGAGGCAAAACAGCTGCCAAATTGAAGAACTAACAACAAATCAAGTCAAATATCCTCTACATCCTTACTCGTGTTACTGTTACTTCTGAAGAAACATGTAAAACAGCCATGGACCTAAATTTTGCTAATTCTTTCAGCAAAAAATCTTTATTCTTTGTCAGGGTGAGTACTGGGGGCCAGTGCCACGACAGAGACTGAAGTAAGACAGATGTGTTGAGGCAAGGGCTCTGTATCAGATATTTAGAAATGCTATTTCTGCATTTTGGAGAACAGAATCCTCAAAGAGCTTCAGTGTTTATGGATAATGAAGAATCCAGGTTCTTCTCCACATAGATTCTTCCAAGCAGGTCAGTTCCTAACCTGTACTGATGCATGTGGTTACTCCTCCCCACGTACAGAACCTGACCTTGCCCTTGTTGAACTTCATAAATTTCCTCTGCACTCAACTTTCCAGCCTGTCCAGGTCTCCCTGAAAGGCAGCACAGCCTGCTGGTGTGCCAACCACTCCTCCCAGCTTTGTATCACCATCAAAACCATTGAGGGTGCGCACTCTATCCTTCGTCATTGATGAAGATGTTGAACAAGACTGGACCCAGCACTGACCCCCTGGAAGCACCACTACCTACAGTCCTCCAATCAAACTCTTCATGAATTATCACCACCTTCTAAACTCTGCCAGTCAACCAGTTCTTAATCCACATCACTGTCCACTTGTTTAACTCATGTTACCTAAGCTTACCTACAAGGGTGTTATGTGACAGTATGAAAAACCTTGTTGACGTCAAGGGTTTGATCCTTATTAAATGCTCACTTGCATCAGTAGGCACACGTATTTAAAGTGAATCCAGTGAAACTTGTTTCTATTGAATTCTTTGGGGAATTAAGTTTTAGAATACTTTTTCCAAAATTTTACTGCACTGCCCTGAAAGCTGCTCCCTCTTTGTAGGGGACCAGCTAATGGTTCATGCTGAAGGTGGAGTAGTTCTGTTTTGGGGTCTAAATGACTGCAGTTCACAAGATATGATCTGTTGTTCAAGCACTGGATGGGCATCCTTTCTCTGGGAGATGATGAATAATTTCCTTTGCTTTGCTTGTTGGCAGTTTTTCCCTTCTTTCTTTCAGCTATTAAATCATCTTTATCTTGAACTATAAATTTTCTTGCCTTTGCTCTTTCTGTTTATTTTTCCCCACATAATACTGAGAATTGCAGTGAAAATAGTGGTTATGTAGGTGATTAGCTCTGGCTGGAGTCATAGCCACAACAAGAAAGAATATGTTGGGAGTAGACGCTTGTACTAGGGAAAAAGAATGGTATCCTATATTTCTGATATAAAACAAACATGCAAGATTTCTAGTTCTGGGGGTAGTAAAGATACTAAAATGTAGAAAAAGTAGTGACAACATTCTGTCTGCTGCATGCAAGACAGTACATATTCAGTTCATTGCTGATCACCTTGCTATGCCTCATGAAGTTCTCTTTTCTATTAAAGATTTTTTAACATTATTAAAATTAGAATTCCACTGGTATTTGAGAAAGATAGACAGCAGCAAGGTACAAATATGTTCATATTAGCATATATTTTCTTTTCATCTAGTTAATTTATGTCATTAATAGATTTAATATTTTTTTAATTTATTTATTAAACCTGAGGAAATACACATGAATGTATGCATCTTGTAAAAAAAAAATCATTATCTTAATTTGAAATCCTTAGAATAAATTACTATACGAAATGCTGAGCAACCACAATAGATGCACTGCTTCCAGTGTCGAAGAAAAATAATTCACAGACCATTTTAAAGACTCAGATGAAAGTAGAATGGTTACTCAGAGGTGAAGTTCTTACATATCTGAATATTTCCAAACTCCAGTATTAAATAGTACTCAGAACAAAAAACGTACTAGAGCAACTTGCCATACAATTTCTTTATTGTAAAATTTAATCATAGTACTTGTTCTATTTCAAAATATTCAAATGTTCAAAATGAACACTGGATTTTTAAGAATATTTTACTTTAATTCTAACTTGAGATAAATTGAAATTACATTATGCCTTAAGCTACTATAAGGTCAGAATAAATGTTCCTCCTTGCTTGCCCTCAACTCTCTTCCCCCAAAAAGCCAGCAAAACTCCACTACTGCACACCTTTTTTGAGAGCATACTGAAATAAACATAAAACATCATTTTCCTATGTCTCTCTAGACTAATTTATGACTGTGTAGTCCTTGAAGTGGGACAGTATGTGGTGGTGCGTGGTGCTGCACAGTGCTCCTTCAGGGGGAAAGTGGCTGCTTTCAGGATGCCTGTTCCAGAGTTAGACATGGACACCATCTGCTCTTGCTGGGTTTCTCCAAGCACAGGAAAGCAGGCTGCCTCTTGCAAATCAGAAGACCCCTGGAAGGCACAAGCTCAGCAGGCTCCAGGAGATACTGTAATGCTACTCCTCTTTCCTACTAGCAGATGTGAAATCAGGCTTTGCTCATTCTCCTTTTCATTCTGTTTCCCCACTACGGTACTGTAACTGCAGTAGCTTTCCCTCATACACTACTTTTTCCCTTTTCCTCATCAAAAAACAGTTTTCCTTGTGTAATGAATAAATAATATTTGAGCATTTAATAGTAGGATAAATATTTGTTAGTGGTAGAGCTCGATTCTGAAAACTCATTACTTGCAACTTAGTTGCTAATCTCCTTTAACAAACAAAACTGTTATATAATGAAATGGTTAAATTCATATTCATCTGGTTCTGAGTATCTTTTTTCTTTTTTTTTGGAAAAAAAAGATCTGGTTCGTCATAACCATCAGTGACAAAGACTTTTAATTAGTTTTGTTGCACCTACATATTTATTATTTGGGATATTTGATGTATTTGAACTGAAATTGAATGACGATTCTCCAGAACAGATTTTAAATTTGACTCAATATTATTTTTTTTCTTGATGAACAGAAATAACAAAATTTATTCTTGTGTCAAAATGTTGTTGTATCAATACTACTTACATCAGTTTTTGTTTGAATAATATCAATACTCACAGGAGAAATAAGGCATAATAAATAATAGCTTTATTGCGCTTATTTTATGAGTATCAGAAAGAAGACCAGTACATCATAAAGCTATATATCTACCAACTGCAAAGTACAGCATAAATCTTTGTATCTACCAAAGTATAAGTAAAGTGATAGCACCATTATCTCATCTGAGAATTATTCATTGGAAAATCACATTTGTGCTGGATTTCAGATAATCAGACAATGTCTATTGGCTTGCTGCTTGTGAGAGCTCCTCAAATTCATCTAGACAAAAGCATTATGTTCTCCAATGGTATTTCAAAATGGAACTCTTCTTTAAAATCACTGAAGAGAATGAAGTTAATCATATACTGTAACGTTAAATGAATTAAGTCATTGACAAATTAGAAAACACAATGATGCTTGTGAGAATAAAACCCAAAAGTTATGGAAGTAAAGAAAAGTAATCCTCTCATCATAATTTTCAATGCTAAAACTTTTGACAATAGGTAGCTATTGTCAAAAAAAGTGAAAAAAAAACCCCAACTTATTAAAATTAAATTATAATTCTAACCACTGTCTCCTTGCATCTATTTCACTCCACATTATTTGACTCCTATTCATAAAATTATTGGCATATATTTCTACTAATCTCAATGGGATAGTCTTCTGAGCTTGACAAATGACACG
>VXAB01010770.1:65762-140703 GCA_013399175.1 Odontophorus gujanensis | reverse complement strand
TTTAAATTAATATGGTTAAAAAAATATGAAAAATATACTTACTATTAAATAAGACATTATTAACAATTAAAGATTGTATGTTAGAACCAGTAAAGTTCATACAAACAGTTCTAACAAATTATGTTAAACACCAGTAGAAAAAATTAAACTGATAAATCAAATTAGTATTAACTCACAGTGAAACATTTTACCTATACTAATCTCCTTTTCTTTGGAAGATGATTTTATTATCAGCACAGAACATAAACTCTTAGAAAAAGCCTTATCAATATGTTGATCAGGATTTATTTTGATCAAAATATAGTACAATATATGGTATAGTCAGTGGTATTTCTAAAGTAAGAAATTTTGACACATTCATTATTGAAACAGAAAATCGGTTTCCATCTAGGTTATGATACTCACGGGAAAAAATAAATAAATAAACCAACATTGTTTGAAAAGGAGAGGAGTATGAAAGCTTGCCCTGCAAAATACGATGGCATTGCCTGAGTTCAGGTTTTCAGATATGGTTTTATAGTACTATGACAAGAGTTACAAACATCTGTATTTGATATTTTTCCACATTTGTATAATTATGTCTTTACCACCCATTGCTTATAATTGAACTGTTTTTACTTTTTTTTCCACCAGTTTAAATACAAATTCCACAAACTTTCCCCTCTTTTACTNACTCACAGGAGAAATAAGGCATAATAAATAATAGCTTTATTGCGCTTATTTTATGAGTATCAGAAAGAAGACCAGTACATCATAAAGCTATATATCTACCAACTGCAAAGTACAGCATAAATCTTTGTATCTACCAAAGTATAAGTAAAGTGATAGCACCATTATCTCATCTGAGAATTATTCATTGGAAAATCACATTTGTGCTGGATTTCAGATAATCAGACAATGTCTATTGGCTTGCTGCTTGTGAGAGCTCCTCAAATTCATCTAGACAAAAGCATTATGTTCTCCAATGGTATTTCAAAATGGAACTCTTCTTTAAAATCACTGAAGAGAATGAAGTTAATCATATACTGTAACGTTAAATGAATTAAGTCATTGACAAATTAGAAAACACAATGATGCTTGTGAGAATAAAACCCAAAAGTTATGGAAGTAAAGAAAAGTAATCCTCTCATCATAATTTTCAATGCTAAAACTTTTGACAATAGGTAGCTATTGTCAAAAAAAGTGGAAAAAAAAAAAACAACTTATTAAAATTAAATTATAATTCTAACCACTGTCTCCTTGCATCTATTTCATTCCACATTATTTGACTCCTATTCATAAAATTATTGGCATATATTTCTACTAATCTCAATGGGATAGTCTTCTGAGCTTGACAAATGACACGACAGTACTTACTACAGATTTAAGTAAACAGATTCCCCTAATTTATTTTTTATAAATTATTTAAATTAATATGGTTAAAAAAATATGAAAAATATACTTACTATTAAATAAGACATTATTAACAATTAAAGATTGTATGTTAGAACCAGTAAAGTTCATACAAACAGTTCTAACAAATTATGTTAAACACCAGTAGAAAAAATTAAACTGATAAATCAAATTAGTATTAACTCACAGTGAAACATTTTACCTATACTAATCTCCTTTTCTTTGGAAGATGATTTTATTATCAGCACAGAACATAAACTCTTAGAAAAAGCCTTATCAATATGTTGATCAGGATTTATTTTGATCAAAATATAGTACAATATATGGTATAGTCAGTGGTATTTCTAAAGTAAGAAATTTTGACACATTCATTATTGAAACAGAAAATCGGTTTCCATCTAGGTTATGATACTCACGGGAAAAAAATAAATAAATAAACCAACATTGTTCAAAAAGGAGAGGAGTATGAAAGCTTGCCCTGCAAAATACGATGGCATTGCCTGAGTTCAGGTTTTCAGATATGGTTTTATAGTACTATGACAAGAGTTACAAACATCTGTATTTGATATTTTTCCACATTTGTATAATTATGTCTTTACCACCCATTGCTTATAATTGAACTGTTTTTACTTTTTTTTCCACCAGTTTAAATACAAATTCCACAAACTTTCCCCTCTTTTACTTATATATCAAACAGAAAAAGATCCATCAATTCTACCAGATTTTTCTTAGTTCTTAATAATGGTTTACCTGGAAAACAAGCGTAAAAGTTTAAGAATAAAGACAGATCAATAAGGGGGAAAAAAAACCAACAACAAACAAACAAGGTATCAAAACCAGAGTAAGTCATAAATATGATGAAAAATATGAGGGACAGAATTAATAAATTACATGTGAGGAACAATAGGAATAAATTACATGTGAGGAACAGGAGACTGCTGGCTACTATGCTTGAAGTAGTAGGGAAAGACTGCTGTGAGGTATGAATATATGTTTAATTTCAGTGTGGGACCATTTGGCAAGAAGGAGGAGGTGGATAGTGTTGTCAAAAAGAAGGAGAAAATTCTTAGTAAATGTCTTGGTCTAATTCACTGTATTGACACTGGTGGATTCAAAATTAATTGCATTAAAATAAAAGCGAATGGATTGTAGTAATCTTGCTCTCCAAAAGGAGTTGGACCACAGAAATGATTATTTTACTTTTTTTTTTTTTTTACTTTTTTTCTTTCTTTTTGAATTGCTATTGTTCATCCTAGTCCAAAAATAGAAACAGAACAGAAAAAATTGTACTTGAAGCAATCCATCTGTTAATCAGACTCATTAAAAATAAAAAAAAAAGTGAAAAGACTGAGAGGGGGAGAAAGAGAACAGAAAGAGGAAATTCTTTTCTCCATTCATTGGATTTTTATTTCTATAAATTTCATTATAAAGCATTAAAGTATTTGAAGATATAAATGTTTACCTTTCACCTTCTGTAAAGAAGAAAAGCCCCCTAAATATGTTGCATGCTAGTAAATTTAGGATTCTGCTTTGGTGAAGTCTAGCATTATTCAGTAAATACAGAGAGATTTTGGGGATATTAACTCAAAAAATTAGCCCTTGTGTATAATCTGCATGAATCATTCCGACAACCATGCATAATTAAATAGTAAATTAACCTATTTTCTATTAAAATATTATTATGAGATAAATAAATAATGCTTAGGGCATCTACTTTTGAACTTCCAGTATCACAATCCAAGGCATTTGTTATAGCTCATAATACGTAGGGAAGAAGTTCTAGATGGAACAGTTTAGCAGTATGATGGCTACCACATTGTACTTTGGAACTCATGCTGGAGAAACTTTTATTTTATTTTGTTGTAGAATTTGTTTGTATTTAAAAAAAAATATTTTGCACAGTAAATTGTGTTTAATTTTTAAATAGGTTGCAAAACAAGTATTTGTTCCTAGAATAAATTAGTTGAGCTGTAAGGCAAATAAAGCTTTAGAAATTTGGCCTACCAGTGAAGACCAGAGATCACTGTAGATGGCAATACTTCCCTATAATTTCCTTTCTCTATTTCAGCGTACACCTGAGGTTGCTGATTGGAGGATATTATTTCCATTTCCTTGAAAAAATAGATTTTTTGGTGAAGATTCCTCTCTGCACAGCATATCATCACATTTCTTCCTGTTTATGGAACTGTGAGTACTCAATGTCAACATACCTGTCCGTAATCTCAAGAATTCTACTCCCTCGCCTGTTATTTTTTATACTACTTATGTACGGATTTCCAGAATATGTAACTGTTCATGGTAAATGCTCAAGTAAACCATGCTAATGATTATTAGATGAAATGCAAATATATTGATCTGGAGTCCCTGTTCCCTTCTCTGGCTTTGCAACTCTTGCAGAGGTAAAGGCAACGTATAGGTGTAAAGATCTCAGAGCAAACCAGGTTCTTATCAGCCACTGGTTTTCTAAATCACTCTTCAATTGCTGAGGAAATATGAACTGCTCCAATTGAGATTTTGCTGGGCTTAGCGTCAGCTGAGATGTCCCAGGAGCCACAGGATGAGTCAGAACAATGTTAAATGCATCCTTTCTTCATTAATTCTCTTGCTTACTACAAAAGAAGGACCTTCTATGAAAGTTCCCTTATGAAAAAAAAAAACAAAAAACCTCTGGTAGGCACTGTAAAGGTTACCTCTAAGTTCTCCTGTAATTACATTAGCCAGCTCCAGCTCCTTCAGTAGACATGAGAGGATCTCTTCCTTGGTACTGACTTTTGACACCTGACTTTCAATGTCTGCTTTCCTGCAAGTTGTAGTGAAGTTTGTTTGTTTGTTTCTTTTTTTGCTTTTTCTTTTCTGCCACTCGTTTTCTTCTGCATAATGTTTGTGTAGTTGCTTTTCTTCCATTGATTTTGCTTTACTACAAAATCTGTATGAGTTTCTGCAGACATACACATGCAGACCTAAAAATTGAAAACCTTAGGAAAAAAAATGCAAGAATTTAAATAAGGAAAAATAAATTACTTTTCTGGGGAAAATGTCTACTTACACAATAAGAACAGCTTTTCAATGGGAAAACAATTCTTTTTCTGTTAATGATAAATGATTTATTGAATGTTTCATTTTGTTGCATATAAGAATATGTATTTTGTAGGTTTATTGCTGATAAAAAATTAGAAGCTAAATATGACATGCAAAAAAATTATGCATACATTTTATTTTTTCTAATTAACTCCTTGTTTGTCAAATCACAATGGCAAATATTATCAATGTGCAAAGATTTAACTCACTTTTTTGCAATGCTGAAAAATGTTGTCATACACATCCATTGCAAAATATGGTAGCATAGATCATATATTTTTAGTATTACCCTTTAATTGAATGCCCTTTGTCATTTCAAAGGCTTGTCAAAGTATTTGTTAAAGCTTATAACCCTCTGACACTGTTTGACTACTAGCAAACGTTCATTATTTTGAGAATCAGTGTTTTGTCCAGAATATTTTAACCAGCACTGCTAAAAAGCTTTGCTTTCTATTAAAATATGACATTAG
The DNA here is from genome assembly GCA_013399175.1 of Odontophorus gujanensis. NCBI lineage: Eukaryota > Metazoa > Chordata > Aves > Galliformes > Odontophoridae > Odontophorus > Odontophorus gujanensis. The sequence continues at coordinate 135,763 of VXAB01010770.1, read as the reverse complement.
AAAATATACATGCAAGCCAGGAACACATAATGAATTCCCTGTGATTAATATAAAAAACAGACTCCTAATATTGCCCATGTAGTAGCTTAAAATATTCTTCTGAGGGAAAAAGAACGCTTAGATGTTCTCTCAGGAAGGAACAAGCATGAATTATTGGTATAAAAGGGAGACTAACTGTTATAAATGTCATGATATCTCTTCAGAACAGTGGCATTTATGGTAGGCTTGTCTACCACTGGCATTAATGGATCCTGTGGAAAGGTGGCTTCTGGGTGCTTTTGGGAAATGAATGTAAGGAATATTAAGGCTAAAGAATTAATTTTCCAAGTCAAGTTTTGTTTCAAAAAGTCATTTGTAGATAGATGACTCACTCGAAATAAGAATAATAAAAAAAAGACAAAAATACCTCAGTAAGTTATGTGCATGTCAAGTCCCTTCCGGACAAGCAAAAAGAGTTTAGCACAGAAAACTAAATATTTTTTCATTGTGATTTCATTTACATTTCTTTTAATCTTTAATGACGATGTGTCAGCTCCTTCAGAATCCCATGTTTTATTGAACTTGATTATAACCACCCAGGAGACCCAAGATGGATTCACAGTAAGCCCTCACCTCATTGCCATGAGAGGCAACTACATCCCTGATTGCCCAGAGCTTAATTGTCTTCTCTGAGTCAAAATATTCCAGGTAGCCTCCAGATAGTATTCAGGCATGGCCTGGGACAAGTTTATTTTGTGAACCTTACCCAGACAGCAGAGGGGGTGAGACTGAACCTGCCTGGCCTTTCCTCTTCACTTCACTGTGACTCCACATTAAACGTCAGGAAGTATAATCTTCTTACATCCTACAGAAGCAGTACTTGGGTGGGCTGCCATCTACCAGACTATTTTCTCTGATTTTAACTGATAAAAATGTAAAAAAAAATAAAAATAAAAAATAATAAAAAAAAGGAAGCTTTGAATGTCTAGTTAGTATCAGGGTCCAAAAGAGAAACAGGACAAAGAGGTATGTGCAGTGAGAATAGGATTTTGTCTCTGCAGAGAGCATTTGTGACAAGCAGTGTGGATATGGCCTCTCACCCCACCATCTCAGGCTTACTGTGTCTTCTGCTCCACTTCTGTTGGCACCACATGTACAGCCTCATGTTCCTGTATACGCCCTTTCACATTCTTTCTCTTCCCCTTGCTACTTTCCTGTCTTAATACTCATGCCCTACACTGCTTCCCTCAGTTATCCTTTTTTTTGTGATGCTCACCTAACCTATCCTTTTCCATTCTCTCAGTTCTACATGCAGCCTTTTTCTCCTCTTCACTGCAGCCTCCTCCCACTCTCCTAGGTTCTCACTTCTTACACTTGGGCATGGTAAAGATTTTGTTTTGAAGAGATGCAGAGAGGGAAGAAAGAACACCATATTCTTAAGAGGCCTAGTTAATGTGAAACCTTGTTTGTTTTTTTTTTTTTGGTTTTTTTTTTCTGTAAGAAAATGATTTCAGGCTATAGCCTTTCTTTTTACCTTGAAGTGAATTTTGTTAATTGAAGGAGAGAGTATAAAAATAAAATTGCATGTGTAGATAAGATACCAACATTGTTTTATAACCATGCATTTTTATAATCCACTTAGAAGGTTAAGCTCTGAGATAATTTAGCTATGGTCATAGGGTGATAACTATTGAGAAAGATTTGATATGTGAAAATGAAATATTTTCTATCCAAGGAAAAAACTTACATGCTGACCAAATATGCATAAGATTATTTGGAGAATGAATATACAAAGTAGACAAAATAGGGAGTAGAAAGTTATTTAAGGATTTTGAATACTAGTATGTATTGCATTGACTACCACAGATTATGTTGAAAATATAAATATAAAAATTTTTCATATAGATACAGATAAAAAAGTAAAGCAACTATGACTCATCATTGTCTTGTGCATTTTTGAGTTTAATAAAAATGATTTGTCTTGATTTTTGCTGACATAACTGTGACTATAAATAGATTGTACAATGACTAGAGAAAAAAAAATAAATCCAAAATAATAAATGTTTGCAGTTATCTAAGCTAATAGTTTATCTAAGTTTATAGATTATCTATAAGCTTTGAGAGTTTATGGGTAAGAATTTGAAAGCTTATGGGTCAGAATCAAAGAAAAGGCCAATAAGACTGACATTATCATGGGAGTCTGCTACAGGCCACCCAGACAGGAGGAAGAGGTGGATAAAACATTTTATAGAGAGTTTGAAGAAGTTGTACCATCTCTCTCTTATTCTCATGGGAGACTTCAACTTCCCAGACATATGCAGGAATTATAACACAGCAGAGAGGGAGCAGTCCTGGAGGTTCCTAGAGTGTGTGGGAGACAACTTTCTGACTCAGGTGGTGAAGGATAGAACAAGGGAAAGCAAAATCCTGGACCTGCTGTTTGTTAACAGAGAAGGTCTTGTGGAGGATAAGGCTGGAATCTGTCTAGGGCAAAGTGATCATGAAATAATAGATTTTTCGATCCTTGCTGAGGCACAGAGGGAAGGCAGAAGAACTGCCACCTTGGACTTCCTGAGGGCTGACTTTGATCTATTTCATAACATGACTGAGAGAGCCCCTTGGAGGTAGTTCTGGGCAACAGGAAAGCAGACTTGTCTGACTGAACCTTTGGATGGAACTGAGGCACAAAAGGAAAATCTATGGTCTTTTGGAAGAGGGGGCAAGTTAAGTATGAGAATTATTAATATGTAGTGAAAATGTGTAGGGAGAAAATTAGAAAGGCCAAAGCTCAGCTAGAACTGAACTTGGCCACTAAAGTGAAACATAACAACAAATATTTCTATAATTACACCAGAAGTAAGAGGAAGGCTAGGAGGAATCTCCATCCCTTGTTGGATGCAGAGGGGAACATGGTAACCAAGGACCAGGACAAGGTGGAGATAATGCCTTCTTTGCCTCAGTCTTCAATAGTAAGACTAGATGCTTCCTGGGCACACAGCCCCTTGTGCTGGAAGATAAGGATGGGGAACAGAATAGTCCCTGCTTAATCCATGATGAGATGGTTTTGGACCTGCTCCAAGAGCTGGACGCTCATAAGTCCATGGGGCCAGATGGATTGCACCCTAGGGTGCTGAGGGAGTTAGCTGATGTGGTTGACAAGCCACTGTCCATCATCTTTCAGTAGTCCTGGTTAAGTGGGGATGTCCCATTGGACTGGAGACTGGCAAATGTGATGCCCATATTCAAAAAGGACTGGAAAGAAGATCCTGGTAGCTACAGACCTACTAGTCTCACCTCAGTCCCAGGGAAGGCTATGGAACGGTTAATATCAGGAGCCATCATGGGTCAATTAAAGGTCAACCATGGGATCAGGCCCAGTCTGCATGGGTTCATGAATGGTAGATCCTATCTGACAAACCTTATTTCATTTTATGACAAGGTGACCCACTTAGTGGATGAAGTTAAGGCTGTTGATGTGGTCTACCTGGACTTCAGTAAAGCCTTTGACACTGTCCTCCACAACATCCTCTTGCAGAAACTGGCTGCCCATGATTTGGATGGGCATACGCTCTCCTGGGTGAAGCAATGGCTGGATGGCAGGGCCCAAAGAGTTACAGTCAATTGAGCTAAATCCTGTTGAAAGCCAGTCATGAGTGGTGTCCCCCAGGGCTCAGTACTGGGACCACTCCTATTTAATATCTTTAGCAATGATTGAATGCACCCTCAGTAAGTTTGTAGATGGCACCAAGTTGGGAGGGAGTGCTGATCTGCCAGAGGGAAGAAGGGAGCTACAGAGAGACCACATTGGTCCAAGGTAAGCTGTTTGAGTTTTGATAGTGCCAAGTGTCAAGTACTTCATTTTGGTCACAACAACCCCAGGCAACACTGTAGGACTGGGGAGAAGTGGCTGTAAAGCTGCCTGATGGAAAGGGACCTTGGAGTCCTGATGGACAGTTGGCTGAATATGAGCCAGTAGTGGGCCCAAGTGGCCAAGAAAGCCAATGACATCCTGGCTTGTACCAGGAATGGTGCGGTGAGCAGGACTAGGGAAGTAATCCTCCCCCTGTATTCGGTACTGATGAGGCCCCACCTCAAGTACAGTGTACAGTTTTGGATATCTAAGTACAGAAAGGACATTGAGGCGCTAGAACAGGTCCAAAGAAAGGCAACTTTTTGCTTGTGAAGGGCTTGGAGAATATGCCCTATGAGGAATGACTGAAGGAGCTGAGGCTGTTTAGGCTGAGGAAGAGGAGGCTGAGGGGCAACTTTATCGATCTCTTCAAATACCTGAAAGGTGATTGCAATGAGGGCAGGGTTGGGCTCTTCTCACTGGTGACAGTTGACAGGGCAAGGGGAAATGGACTCAAGTTGTGCCAGAGGAGGTTTAGTTTGGATATAAGGTAAAACTTCTTTACGGAAAGGGTTGTTAAGAGCTGGAATATGCTCCCCATGGAGGTGGTTGAGTCACCATCCCTAGATATGTTTAAAAACTCTGGATGTGGTGCTCAGGGACATGATTTAGTAGTAGATTGTTAGAGTTAGTGTAGAATGGTTTGGTTGTGGTTGGAACTGATGATCTTGAAGGTCTTTTCCAACCTGAGCAATTCTATGATTATATGATTCTATTATACCAAGCTGAATTAATCTGATTTGCAGCCCAACTTCTGACTCAATTTTTTACTGTAGTGTTTTGTTCATGTTGAAAAAATATGGAGAAAGGATTTACCAGAATCACAGGAAATTTAGGATCACTGCTTGTAGATCTGATATTTAGCTTAAATACTGGTAGCTTGTAAGTCAAGTCTTAGGAAAGGTAATCTTTTATTTCTTCTTGTTCTGGCAATGAAAAATGTGAACAATTAGTCTAGTAATGTAACCATGTTTGCTATAATAGGAATAATAAAGTGATTTAAGTTGGCATTTGTGTAACTATTTCAAAATTGAAATTAAACTGCAAGGAAATCATGCTGGAAATGAGGCTGCACAGCCTTATTTTCAAAGCCCACCGAAAACAATGTTGTACCAATGTCACGGTTGGGCAGACACTTTCATCAGTTTATACTTTTTCCTTGTATCTATATGTCATCTTTCATCTTCTGTGTAGATTGTATGCATCTGGGGATGCATCTGGGGACAACAAATATCTGTACTGTATTCATTCTGTATTCAGGAGAGTGGAGGCCCAGTCAATACCTGGTGATTTTATATAGTGTAAGTTTTCCCATACAGCAAATACTGCCTTCCCAAAAGACTGGGAGTTACTGTGGGCAGAACTTCTTTGTAGAAAAACATCAAACTCTTCTTCCAGGTGCTACTATTGAAATCTGAGGAAGAAGCAACAATTCACCCTTGCTTTGTGTTTGGTTTGCCAGTACATGTAAACTGAGTTCTTTAGTCTCATTTGTACTTGTCCATATTAATAATCCCAAAGTTGCTTGTGTGCCTTGCACAGAATGCAATACAGATGCATGGATTTATGCACAGTCTATCTGAAAATATAATAATTAAACTTAAGAAATTAATAAGTTGGAAACATGGCATTTTTTTATAGTGAAAAATACTGACCTAATCTTCAGGTATTGCATGTTAGTCCACAAAACTACATAAAAGTTATGCTGATATGCCCCAAAGAAGTAGGTCCATAGCTTGTGCTGTGTAACTGGTTTGTGCCATGCAAATGGCTATTTTACTAAATAATGTTTCATGTTACTACCTATCAAGGAAGCATATCTAGAATTCTTGATACTTTGGTGAAATACCTGCACTAAAATAGGTGATATATTAAAGTGTTCATGTTAATAGATCATATGGGAGCCAACAGGACTGCTTGCCATCATTTCTAACAGTGGTACAATCTCTCCTGGAGAAAGCTGCCTTCTCAAAACATTCTCCAGCTTGGAGGTGCAGTTTGAGCATCCATGCAGAAGTTGTAGGGGGAGTAGCAGTGGTCAAATCTCCTCTGCTCTGTCTCCTTATATGAATGGTGTCCTGCAAGTAGGGTCTGAGGAGGATGAGTATATTTTCCCAGACTTTGAATATTCCTTAGGGCACAAACTGGTCTGTGAAATGAATAATGCAGAGCTCAATTATCAGCAATGTTTTCCCCCAAAGCTGTGTTTTAATTGCTGTTTGGAATTTAAGTTGGTTGCTTTCACATTTCATTTTAAGGAATCCAGATGATACCTGTAATCTCTTATTAAAGTGTTTGGAAAATATAATTCTCAATTATGGTTTTCCTCGTGTCTGTTTTAAGGATGGCTGAAACATAAATTCGGTTCCTTTTCACTGTTGGTACATTTATATAGTTCAGGAGTACACTTTCCATCTCAAGACAGGTACCAGTAAGGCTTTGCTCTACAAAGAATATGTATGTTAAAAAATTAACAAAGATTTCAGAAATCAAGAATATGTACTGCCTCAGCATATTCATCATTTAGATATCCTTTTAAGAAAAGTCCAATCATTGAAGAAAAACATGCATGTGAAGCTTTGTTCCTTGGATATTAGCTGCAGAGAAATGTGAACTTGTTCCGAATAACTCAACAAGATTGCACATGAATTACAGGCAATAGATGGCAGTCTTAATCCATTCTATTGAAAGCAGTGTGGAAACATCAGTATCTCTTGCCCCTCACCCAACAAGTCACAGCTATCTTTCAGCAATTTATAGGTCAATGTACAAGCATATTTGAAAAGTTCATTTGAAGATCTTTTCCTTCTACAAGCAGAGCTTGATTTACTTCCGCCCCACTATCCCCATAAATGCTTATCAAGGTGAGGACTGACAGGATCAGGAAGCGGATGGTTTCCTTGTGTTTAGCTCAGGACATCATTGCAGGACTGTTGTATTATAAATATAGAACATTTGGCACAGAGATATCCATTCCAATGAGCACACTGAAGAGGCACAATGGAAAGAAAGCCTTCTGAATAGACTGATCCTGCATCATTCACAGAGAAAGAAGCCACATACCTTGCCTCCCTTGTCCCTTGCTAGAATAGTATTGCTTGTTGCAGAATTTATACAGTAGGGCATGTCTGCCTGCCTTCCCTCCAGCCAAAGTACTGACCAAAATTAATTTTGCTATAGGCTGTGCAAACCTCTGTTCTTCTTCTCATAAAATGCTGACTAAAAAGAATGGGTCCCCAGGGCATCTATGGATGAATTGTGATTTTCTTGATCTGGTTGCATGCTGAGAAATGACAGTGTTTACTTCATTCTTGTGAAATGATACCAAGAAATAAAATCCTTAAGGATTTTTTTTCCTTCTCCTGTACTTTTACAGGGTGTTAAAATGATTAGGAGTCTTACAAAGGATTGCTAAGAGGCTTAATTAGTTAATAAATCAAATAAATCACTGCTGCTACAAGCAGCTGCAAATTTAATCTAATATTGGTAACTTATTCTGCTATCCAGAGTAGAGACATTTATACAGCTTCCTTGCACTTGCTGTAGTTTTTTCCTGCAGTTTTAATCCCAGAGAGTTTGGGCCTGTGGCCAAGAATGCACTGAAACACAATGTACCTCAGTTACCACAACCACATTGTGAAGCACAGGCTAGATCTACACTATGCTTTTCAGAGATGTCTTATTATCTTTATACATTGATGCATCTTAGACTAGAGTCTGGCTGTCAAGTGTTGTCATAGATGTTGTATTGATGGGGGAAATGTTTATGAACCTCTTACAGTGTATAAAATTTTATATGTAAAACCTCAGTATGTTTGATTATTATTTACAAGAGTTCCCTGCAAAATGCTGCCAAAAGGCTTCTGGTGTCAGAACTGCTACAGAATAATAAAATCTAATTTGCTCTTGGCAAATACAATTGTTTTAGGAATATTGTCAGAAGGAAAAATATACAAGGTAATTTTTAATAGTAGATGCCCTTGCTAGCAAAACCTGGTGAAATCTTTAAGAAAAGATGAAAAGGATATTCAGTGTCTGTTGGGATTTGATTCAGTTTTCCCATGACATTGCAAATCATCTTCCCTTTTTACGTTAAATTTGCTTCTTCTGTTTTCTTATAGAAATTAGTATCTGCTTATTTGTAGACAAAAAAAATTAACGTGTTATTCATAAAATGAACAGAAACAATGTTCAATAGATTGTTTGCCATGAATGTGTTTTTGGATTCTTCCTTAGTTTTCCAAATATGGAGCTTGATCTTTGATGTGTCTAAGCCTGGAAGGACTTTGGCAGGGAGTACTGACTAGGTGATCTCTAAAGTTCCCTTCCAACCCCTTAAATTCTGTGATTCTATGAATTCTGCACAAGCTGGATGTCAGACCCACTACAACTAAGGGAACCTATTCTCAAATTAAATGTGGTCACTGAAAGGTTGCATAACACTGTGATAGATTCTGTTCTTTAGGAAGAAGAGGTAAAGCCATTGAAAATGCTGAATTTAATTTTGAACAAATAATAATAAAAAATCTTTTACTTTCATATTTGACAGTTCATATGTACTTCATATGTAAAAGACTGAGTAGTCTAACTATTCTAACACTTGAATCCTTCAAAGTAGATAAAGGATCATTTTGTTATGAGATGTGAGTACATACAAGATCTGAGAACAGGGTGTGAGACTGTGTTAACAACAGCCTGTAGAAGAACTGCCTTCCTTCCCTGGTTGCTAAAACAAGTCCAAAATGTGATGTGCATAACATGTATTGTTTGCAGAACAGTACAGCAGTCTTGTAACCTGTCACCTAAATATTTTAAATGTTTTCTGCAGAACACATTGTTTTTCTGATTTTTACTGTTTGTGAAAAATAATACTTTTTTCATCACTTTGTCATAATTTATGGTTTATATATACAAACTAACAGCAATGTACATTCATATACATGTATATACTGGTTTGTAGGTGCCTCAATTCTCATTAAACAGCAGATGCGGGGGTTAATTTATTCCAGAAATACAACTAGGGAGTCATTACTTGTTTTCAGATCTATGAGAAATCAGTGATTAACAAGCACCTCTCCAAATGGTGACACCCACCATGTCATGATGGAGAATATCATGATCAGAATATTGTTTGTCGTGGTTTTTTTACATTAGGAATGTATTTCTGTACATTGCAGTTTTTCAGTCAGTAGATTTTACAAAAATCTCCAGGTTTCCATCTGCAGACTGGTATAGTCTGTCATACATCCTTTGAAATATACCTTTAACTTTTAATACATAAATCCCAATTTTCATAAATTTATCAACTGGTAACCAACACTGGATATCACTGCAGAACAGTTATCAATGAAGAACCCAAACAAACAAAGCCCTGAAGATAAAGGAAAATAAAGGCAGTGAGGAGAAGCAAAAACCATCAGGAGATAACAGACAGAATGATCTATAGACTACAAGGGGAATATACTCTCAGCTGCATTGTTACATGAGCACAGAATAACTCTTCTCTCCAGAAAAACATACCTTGTATTTTTTATGTTCTTGTTCTATCTCTTTGTTTCCTATGAAAATCCTGTCTTTTCAGGAGTAGATAGTTGCTGTAACTTCTAAATCTCTCCCTGTTTTGTGTGAGTTTTATAATTGTACTGGCTTCCTTACACTTTAGTCTCACCAGAGAACATTCTATATTGTGAGCTACCCTAAAATCTGAAGAAAAATGCGAGCTGGATGATAGCACAGTCTGCAGTACTTTGTTTATGAGAATGTCCTTCTAGCAAGCTCCTGCATGTCAGCATGAAAATGAAAATAACATTTCTTTTTTGTCCTTGAGACATAGATCAAACAATATTGTCAGAAGAGAGTTTTCTCTGTCAAACATTCCTTTGATCCCACTGGAGACTGCACTACTGAACTTGTGTATCCTTTGGATTAGAGAGTGTACCTGACTATGTTTTGTCAAACTGCTCTGCCTATAGGTTTTGCTACTTTAATGATGATGTTTTTAAATAACAGGGTACAAGAAAAAAAAAGTTCAAATAGGTTTCTTTTCTTTTTTTTTTTCTCTCTCTTTCTTTTTTTTTTTAATTAATTAATTGATTTACTTGTGTGAATATATATATATATTTTTTTTTTTTTCAAAGAAAAATTTCAGATAATTTTCTGGGCTGTTAGAAAACCTCATCTTTTCCTTCAATGAGACTTGTTACTGAGAACTTAACAATTAGGACAGAATTTTCATTCATTCTGGAAAGAGGAACTATACATGTCTCTCTAACAGTAAGTTGAATTAGACAAGAGCAGTGCAATATTCACAAATGCTGGCACACATTTTATATTGGTTTTAACCATATTCATACACTTCAGATCTATTTTTTCCTGCATCATTACTAATATGGAAACAGTAAGTTTGACATGCATATAATGCACATCAGCACTGATGCAATAGTGTAGTGAGAACAAAGGCAACATGGTCTATGCAGTTTCAATGATAGGCTGTACTTGATCCTCAAGACCTCAATTAATATGCAGCAGAAGTTAGCTGATAAGGATTGCTTCCTATAAATACAGAGTACTATTATGTACGTATTTATGTTTTCTTCCTGACTATTGCAAATGAATGATGCTCATAAGCATGGTTGCAGCTGGATGGTTCATAGGTTATGCTGTACCCCAGGATCTCAGCTGGGAAACTGGGCAGAGGGCATGTGACTGCCTCCCAGGTTCCATGTTGGCATCTCGCTAAATGCATATACTCTGCGCTGCCAGACAGGAGCTGCACAGAACGTCTGCAGGGAGTGAAGGATCTGGGGACCATTGGCAGATTTTACCTTAATGTGGAAATAGGTTGCATACAAACCAGGAGACTGAGCCACAGGAGCTTGTTGGGCCACTGGATGGGCATGGCCAGGTACAAGTTGTACATTGTACACTTGTCCTGCTCAAAGATGCTGAAATTCATCTATCAGTCTTATGGTTTCCCAAACAGTCCCAATGATCATTGTAATTGGCAAGGGGTATGACCTAATTTCCCTAGAATATTGAGCAGCTGAAGTGCCTTGAATGATTTTTGTCTCTTTTAGAATTTTGAAAACCTAAGAGAGAAATTTTAAAGTTTGTAAAACACTCATAAGACAATTTCTCTACAGTGATGTCTGCCCAATTCCATCTGTCTGATATTTTAATGAAACAGCAAAGCAATGGGGACAAAGGGTGTTTCTTTGTTAAAAACCTTTTTTAATTTGTAACTTGTAACTTTTTTTTTTTTTTTGTCTTAAACCAGATTCAGCTATAATGCAGATGTATCTACAGAGTGACTCCAAGGAAACCTACAGGTTTTCTCTAATGTGGAAGGATTTCTCTAGCGACAGAATTTGCTGGCTATCCGTGTAGCAATGACTGTGTAGTTCAGCCTTGCTGAATATACTTGGGGGCTTCTTCCTACTTGACAGATGCTGTGAGAACATTTGTTGATAATATTATACTCTGATAGCAGCATATTTATGTCTTAGTCCTTGTAGTATAGCAGTTCTCTATTCTGAAAAGAAAAAAATACGTATTTATAGAACATTTTTCTCCTGAAGGAAAAGGAATGTACCATGGTCTCAGTATGCTTTCTAAAATTATTTTTTGTTTAAAAGGAAAATGGATGAAAAGAAGAATTGAGATATTGTCTGCCTTGTTTCACGTACTCAGGCAATTTTATTTCTCCTTCAGCACTTCATTTGATCCCTACTTAAAACTGTGTAACTGTGGGAAGGGAAGGGAAGGGAAGGGAAGGAGGTCTTCATGAGCTGGAAGGATATGCATGAAGGCAGAAACTTTGTTTTTTTTTTCATGCAAAGTCTCCACAGAATGCTCATCTCCTTCCAAACCTATCTGCTCTCTTAGAATATTCAGTCACACACATGAATCCTCACCTTGTTCTCTTTCCAGTGGAAACTTTATTTCAATCTTTCTGTCTTACTCTGCTTGGCCACCAGAACAAATGTTTTTCTGCTCACAAACCTTGAATTGACCCTTTATTTGACTTTCAAACAGTTGTGTCAGCAAACCTGCTTCTATTTTGATACTGTTATCAATGTACTCAATTTGTTTGAAATTAATCTCTTAAAGTAATATTTAAGTTAGATTTGCTGATTGTTTAGACTATTACTGAAGTCATGGTATCTATGTTTGTGCATGCTTGTATCTGTACAAACAGAGAGCTTTATCTTGAAGCAGGGATGCTCACATTAAGTCATTTGAAAACTTCTCACAGAGTTTCTACAGAAATGGTTGGTATCTCTGGAGTATTATATCAAGTAGCAAACTGATATGTAAACTACTCGGTTTCTATACATCTGATGAGATGTGGAAAGCATGAATAAATCTGTCTTTGTAAATAGTTTTATCTATAGAATGTAATCTGTTAGCCTTCTGATTGGAGTTGGACTTAAACACCAGTTATCCTCACCTTATTAATATTCTCCTAACATAATTGTTTTCAACTGCAATCCAGGCATCTGTTATTTACTAATTCAAGTTTTAATATGATTATTTTTATTTGAAATTGATAGTAGCAAAAAATAGTTAACTTGTAACATTTTTATCATCTTAATAATTGTTAGAACAAGATGGTTCTCTCACTATGAGAGAATTTCTAATTTGATTTTGAATAGTGGGACAATACTTTGGAATCACCTAAGACTGGACAATATGTCATATCTTCTCCATCAGTATTTCAAATTTGGGTGGAGAGAGTTGAAACATCTTTATCCTTTCTGAATCTATATTTGGAATGTCAAATACCATGATCAGTTTTGTATTAAGCTGCTTTGTGTCATCCACTGTTTTCTTCACTGTTCTTTATACAGTTACATTGTACAATAGCTGTTTACTTCTCCACAGTTAAACTACATTCAAGTTATCTACCATAAATTTTGGCAGCATTTATTATTTACTTGTTTAGTTGGGGTTACATATATGTCAGTCTAATTAGACAGTCATTCATGAGACTTTAAAATGCAGGAGGAAGCAGCAACTAGTGCAGCTTTTGATCAGTTGTGTGTTTTCTCTGATTGTGAAGAAAGTTTTGTAGCATTTATATCTTAATAAAGTGTTCTGGGGATGATTGGTTCATCAGTCCTTGATGGAAGGACACTTTACTGTAGTTAGTTCCTACATACTTCCACAGTGACAAGAACACTGAAATGGCAGTCACTGCCATGGTTTCAGCCATTATTGCTGTTACAGAAACATTCAGTGATAATTTAATATCCTTACAATTAAGATATTTATGGCATCATTTCTTCAGATATTTGAATCTTGAAACTTTTCAGTCAACCATTCTCAAGGATTCTGGAACATACTTGTTTGTCAGTCATAAAACAATACACTTATCTGTATAGTTTAGGGTTTTAAGATCGAAGTACCTTTTGTTTTTCTCAAAATAAGTGTAAAACACTAATATTTTCTGTTGTGCTTTACTATCTAGAGGGCTGTAGGAAATTGGGTGTTGATGATGTTCTTTTGACAGACTCCATTAGTCAGTTCTCTTTTTATTACAGCTATGGCTTCAGGCTGTTACAAAAATGTTGCTGAGATTGGAGAACACACATATACACTACTTAATGATTAATTCCTTTGCAAATTTGCTTTTTTTTCTTATATATCTGGCTTATCTCTGTAGGTATTCAAGTCTCTTTAGTTGTTCTCTTCATGTAGAAAAAGTTGGAATTGCTACTTTGTTCTCCATCAAACCATCCTATTTTAATTTCAGACACTTTCTGCCAGCTATTTTATATGGAAAATGAGTGTTTTACCAAAACAGCACATCAAAATTTTCTTTTAGAATACTTTAAGATGTATAAATATTTTAGATAATTATAAAACTCTGATTTAATTGTTTCCCTTATATCCTGAAGGCAGGTATGTACTTAGTTTTTTAAAACATGATATTTGTCTTGTCTTCTTTGATATGCTTTCTCTGACTACAGAGAAACACTGTTTACGAAGCTGAGAAATAAAGATTTAGCATGTATCTCCAGCATCTGCAGAAAGAGATCTTTTCCTCATGCAACATTTGTGGGAGTTTTTCAAAGTAGAGTCAAGACTGATGGTTGTGTTTTCCCTTTGAAAATAGGGCCTTTTCTTACAGTGGAAAGCCCAGGTAAATGAGTTTTCTAATTTGCATATTTCTGACTCTATTCCTTATCAACACCCAAGTTTTCTCCTTTATTTTTCGTAGGTCACCAAGTTTGGAAAAGATGTCCAAGATCATCCAGTCCAAGCATTCACCTACCACCAATTTTTCCCCACTAAACCATGTTGCTCAGTGCAACATCTAACTGTTTTTCTAACTCCTACAGGGACAGTGACTCCACCACCTCCCTGGTGTTTTTTTATTTTTATTTTTTTAATCTGCTGCAGATTTTCACAATTTCTTTGAGGACTTTTCAGCTTTACTTCCCCCTTATAGAAGAAATTTTGGCTCCACAATGTTCTCCTGTAACAATATTCAATACTTCAAAATTGCTAAAAAATATTTCTATTGCCAGTTTTTCTCATCAAAACTTTAACCACAGACTTCCTTAATAAAGCTGACTGAAAGTCTTTAAACTGACTTAATATTTATTCTTCCTACATTGCTAACTGTTTCATATCATATAGCATGCCCACCCCTTAATTAGAGTAACTCTCAGTAAATCCTAAGCAATACATTCATAGGATATTAAAGATTCCAAGTCTTGAAAAAACAATTCTCAATCTACCTAGCTCAGAAAATACGTACTGTGCAAGTAGGAAAATTTATTTTGCACATTTTTTTACAACCACTATGAAGAACTACTTCTCATACTTCTCTTACTCATCTCCATTTTATTATATTTATGAATGTATCTTCAAACAAAATTTGGGCACTGAATTTAAACCTAATTTGTGGTTTAATAATCTGACTTGATTCTTAACATATCATTTAGTACTTCCATGCTTCTGTTCCAGATCTGAAAATTATTAACCCCTCATAGTGCTTCCATGCTTAGAAGTATATTGTGAGGATAAATTCACAAATTCTAAGAAGTGTTGATAAACAAGGAGATGAGGAATATACAGCTGGATAGTGCTGAGGACGTGGATGACAGGAAAAGCTGCAGAAGTGATGAAATTAATATCTGATATATAACAGCAATTTCATACAGAATGACCAGAACATACTTTCCAATCTGAAAGATAAGCAGAGCAGGTAACTGTTTAAGTACAGTTCTGATAATTTTAATATTATGTTTTAAGTTGAGGGCATATAACTCATTTTTATCCTACAGACAAGACAGCTTTTAAATGTTAAGTGCCTGTAGCATTAAATCTTTAATAGGATTTGACCTGATGCATCACAGGAAGCTTGTATGAGCTCACTCATCCTCTTAAATGGCTACCATTATTAAAAAGAAAACTGAACTTATGTTAGAGTGATTTTTTTTAGATTTACCAGTTACTAGAGCAGAGCAAACCATTTTCTGTGGGTTACAAATGAAAACTATTTATCTTCTCTCTTGTATATAAGCCATATTTCACAGCTCATGAGACACAAATAGGGAGACGTTTTTGATATAATGTTACTGGGATTTTCCCTGTGTAAAAGTAAATGTATACATAAATAATAATTAAAAAAGAAGAGAGAAATAAATGA
Organism: Odontophorus gujanensis; assembly: GCA_013399175.1. Taxonomy (NCBI): domain Eukaryota; kingdom Metazoa; phylum Chordata; class Aves; order Galliformes; family Odontophoridae; genus Odontophorus; species Odontophorus gujanensis. The sequence continues at coordinate 120,215 of VXAB01010770.1, read as the reverse complement.
AGAGGAAGCAGAAGAAATGGTTGTAAAAATGATCTAGTAAGAGAGATAAGAACGTACAGCAGACAAAAAAAATCACGCAGAGCAAGTGGTAACTGAAAAAATACCAACAGGTTATACTGGTTGCAATAAAAATGAATTATTGGAGAACAGGATTAGGGTTTTCATAATGCAGATCATTTTAGTCTTTTATACTTATTAGCATATATTCATTAGTAAAAATAGTAGTGCTTTTTAAGATAAATCTACAACAAATGTGAAGCAAGTGGTAAACAAAGACTAGAAAGTGCAAAGGTCTGGAAGAAATGTATATTAGCAAAAACATTTTAGAATCTTCAGAGCTCTGCAAGAGAGGTGGTCAAATTTTATAGCAAAATGAAAGATGTGAGTACTGTTGAAAAACAAAAACAACAACAAAGAGAGGATTAGATAGGAAGACAGAGGGAGAAGGATATAAAGGTGTGGTAGAAGTTTTAGAAGACAATGGGGCATTTAGTTCAGTTTCCCATGTGAAAGACAAGTGAACAACTATTTTTTTACCACCATAAATGGCAGTGTACCAAGGCTGGCTGTTGCAGTCCCTATTGCTTCACACTGTGGACATTATTAACAGTCCTGGGATATATGGATTATGGATCTGGAGCTATTTTTAAATTTTCTGTCAGCTACATGTGTATCTGGAGGTCCCTGATTGACAGTCTCGATTTTCCCTATATTTTTACAAACTTAGTTCTGAATATGGTTTGTCATTCTTTAAGGAAATCCAGCCCATGCCCTAATGCTTACTACTAAAACTAATAAACACAATGAATAGACCAATGAATAGACCACTCTGCAAAATTCAGTACTTTTGTACATTTAAGTCAAGTTGCATTCATTAGAGTTTGTATCCCCTTATAGTACCTGCAGAAGGAATTAAATCCATAATAGTGTAAAGATTATTTTTAATTCACATGGAAGAGGGGTGAATCTCTGAAGCAGACTGATGTTTTTTCCTGTTCTGCCTGAGATGAGCAATGTTTTGATGCAGATAGGGCTTCTTTCACATTATCTGGTGCATAAAATATGTACAAGCTCAAGGGAGAGGGAGAAGGACAGCGCAGTTGTTAAACACAGGATTTGGATTCAACTTCTGTTTCTATCGCATAGATGACTTTTCATGCATTATTTCCCTTTGCCTCTGATATTCTTCTTTAAAAACTATAAAATGCTTTGAAATTCTTTTGCTTGATTCATACCTCCATTATCAACAAAGAGTGTGTGATTTTCTTCTTGTTGCATATACACTCCTAAGCACGAACAATATTTTAAAGACTATATAATATCAGTTACTCATTGCTGCATTTTTAAAACCACTGGGAGATTAAGGCTGATTTTTAAGACTAGGAACAGCCATGTAAAAATCTACAGATGAAGCTGAATAAGGGAAATTCTTTGATTCAGTTCATTACATCTGACTGTCATTTAGGTATATGTAAGCTAATGACAATCACAATTACTCAGACACAAGATTTTAAATGAATCCACCAACTCTACCAGTACTTGAGAATCTTACAGTTTCAATGCTCTTCAATAGGATGAAAGTGGTTCGTATATATAGCTGATTGTAACAAAGAAATCAGCTTTCCTCAGACTGCATGCATTAATTCAATGTAGTTTCCATTAGTGAAAACAAACAGAAGCTAGAGTTTGAGATGACAGTTTTTTTGGTGCTTGTGGGCTTTGCCAATGCTCAGAAGGAAAAGGAAAAATTTCAGTACTCTCAAAGTGAGACAGAGAAAAGCAATAAAGCAGTTGCCTGGAAGCTGTGTATGACTAGTCCCTTGATATCTAAATAGGGTAAAACATGAGAAGTTAGTGTTTCTCAGTAGCTTTGCTGTGATTGTCTGTATGCTAATATCTGATTAAGGAGAAAATCAGCAGATTTGCCATTTGTATTTGCTCTTTATTTTTCTCTGAATCTGTTGCCTACAGGGCTATGCTGGCAAGCCTGCCAATCTGACTTTAATTCTAATAGGCCACAATCCATATTAAACACCTTGCTTACATTACAATATTGTTAGCAAAATTGTTCAAGCTGTCAATTAAATGCTGGATATCCATATAACTGTGCTTTTTACTTTGTGTCTACATTAAGAGGGTGTGAAGGCGTTCTGTCTGCCTTTTGTTCTGCTTCTGAATCTGTAAAAATTCTGCACTTCTTTGCAGCTGGGCTGGTCTCATGAAATCATTTGGGCTCAGCATTTCTTTCAAATTAGGTCTTTATGTTGCAGCATAATGAATACTGCATTTGGGGAGAGCAGTGAGTGCCCTGGGAGCTACGTATCACATCGTGGGGCATCTAATTGTGCTTCTGTTCTCTTTGAGTTTGTCTAGATTAGCGAGTACTGTTTCCTTAGAAGACACTTCAGTTCATCCATTGAAATGGCTCTACTCAATTTAATTGAAACACCACCTCATATAACATAAATTACCTTATAAATGTAACTCTTCTGGAATAGAAATATCTGTACAGGATGTGCAAACCACTTCAGAGCAAATCATGTTAGATGTTTCAATTAAACGTCAATTCACATTTGTACTTCGAGATTTATTTAGAATCATTCTACTGTGAACAAGGTTTCTTTTATCTTTATTAATGAATCTTAGTAATAATACTCAAGACAAAGATAACAGTATTTTTTGGTATATTTTAATGTTTGTGTATTCTTCAAGACTTGTTTTACAAATTACGATCCAAGTCTTTAACACATGGTTAAGACACCCAAATACTTCTTCTTTTTTTTTTTTTTTCACATTCTGAGCTCAGTGTATGTAAGAACTTTCAAGAAAAAACTATATTCAGGTACAGTATATTGGAGCAGCATGAGGATTATTAAGGACCTTGTCTCTCTATTTATAATTATTTCAAATTTAACAGAATGACTAAGACCTTGCTTAGACCCTTAAGTCTTCAGTGTTTTGGAGAGGATAAGCCATAAATCATTTTCCTTTGAAGTAAAGTATTTTTGTCTTATTCTGATGAAAAATACTCCTGCCATTTAGTCTGACATAAGACCGAAAAGCATATTGTTCTCCAGATAGTAGTTNGATATCCATATAACTGTGCTTTTTACTTTGTGTCTACATTAAGAGGGTGTGAAGGCGTTCTGTCTGCCTTTTGTTCTGCTTCTGAATCTGTAAAAATTCTGCACTTCTTTGCAGCTGGGCTGGTCTCATGAAATCATTTGGGCTCAGCATTTCTTTCAAATTAGGTCTTTATGTTGCAGCATAATGAATACTGCATTTGGGGAGAGCAGTGAGTGCCCTGGGAGCTACGTATCACATCGTGGGGCATCTAATTGTGCTTCTGTTCTCTTTGAGTTTGTCTAGATTAGCGAGTACTGTTTCCTTAGAAGACACTTCAGTTCATCCATTGAAATGGCTCTACTCAATTTAATTGAAACACCACCTCATATAACATAAATTACCTTATAAATGTAACTCTTCTGGAATAGAAATATCTGTACAGGATGTGCAAACCACTTCGGAGCAAATCATGTTAGATGTTTCAATTAAACGTCAATTCACATTTGTACTTCGAGATTTATTTAGAATCATTCTACTGTGAACAAGGTTTCTTTTATCTTTATTAATGAATCTTAGTAATAATACTCAAGACAAAGATAACAGTATTTTTTGGTATATTTTAATGTTTGTGTATTCTTCAAGACTTGTTTTACAAATTACGATCCAAGTCTTTAACACATGGTTAAGACACCCAAATACTTCTTCTTTTTTTTTTTTTTTCACATTCTGAGCTCAGTGTATGTAAGAACTTTCAAGAAAAAACTATATTCAGGTACAGTATATTGGAGCAGCATGAGGATTATTAAGGACCTTGTCTCTCTATTTATAATTATTTCAAATTTAACAGAATGACTAAGACCTTGCTTAGACCCTTAAGTCTTCAGTGTTTTGGAGAGGATAAGCCATAAATCATTTTCCTTTGAAGTAAAGTATTTTTGTCTTATTCTGATGAAAAATACTCCTGCCATTTAGTCTGACACAAGACCGAAAAGCATATTGTTCTCCAGATAGTAGTTTCTTTGAATAATCAAATAGCTAGAAAATGAGGATGACATGCTAAGCCAGGCATATCAGTAAATTCCACAATGTCAAGTATTTGCAAGAAATTCAACAACTATTCTGATAAAATGTATATCCTGTATTTAACCATGTAACTACACTATATTTCCTTGTCCATATTATATTATAAATTAATCTTTACCAAGAAGGATACGTAGTGAAAGACATTATTTAAGATTAAATAACACAGTTAATTAAAAAGAAAAAAAAATATCTGTAAACCAGAAAAATAATAGTATGTTAAAAAAATAAGTAATAATCTTCACAGTGTGCCTTTGGTGGTTACATTATGGGACTGATAGACTAATGTCAAAAAAGTTCAGAAGTTCAGTACTGTGTGCTCTAGCAAGTTGGTCTTTGATACACACAGTAAGGCAATGGTTTTTAATCTGGACAACCTAATTTTCTTGAACAAATATTAACTTACTGCATTTGTATCACGGGTTTCACAATAGTCTGAAAAAGTTACATATTACAGCTGTTGTTTGCAAGAAGAAAAGTTTGCATAGAGTATTTGCATTCATAGTCATTTCTACCACCATTTGTATAATTTTATTATTATTATATTATTTCCTGGGCATAAATGGAAAGGTTTTGGTAATGGAGAGTTGATTCATTCATTCAATCACTGATTTGGTGTTTAGGTAAAAAAAAAATGTGATTCATAAGATTAATGTGAAATACATTGTTATATGATCACTTTTGTTCTAGCAGTTCTAAGTTTTGAAGGATTTTCCTTCCTTTCTCTTCTTTTTAAGACAGTATTTTGAAATAAAATATTAGATGTTGTTTCATTATTGGTATGTTTATACACTTAATTTTGTCTTCTACGTCTCCTTGATTCACAAGGAAAATGATTCCTATGATTGCTTGATACAAGAAGTTATTACTGGGGAAGGCAATTTTACTGTGGCTCATGTAAAAATTCACACCATACAATCATAGGAAAGTTATATGTGGTAGGATGAAGCGCCAAACACAAATCTACAAATTCTAATCAGCTCTATTGCCCCTTTTGAAAAGCTATTCGCGATGTCTGTAAGTACAGAGGGGCTGAAAAAAATTACATCTCTGTTATTTCACTGAGAAAATAGATCAAACAAAGAAGCTCTGATATGTAAAAGCAAAACTGAGATTGCTATGTGAATTATTTACAGTGTATTTTTATCTTAAATATCTAACAGAAGTTCAGGATCAGAGAAAAAATTTCTTCGCTTGCTTTCATGAAATGGTTTAACTATCACACATTCACAGATGTACAGATTTCCTGTTTCTGTTGACAAATAATTCATCTTTTTTTTTTTAATCTTTATGCCACAAAAATTCTTTGGGAATTCTCACCAAAAAGAGCTATGAAAGTTTATTGCTAAATGTCGAATGCTGAGACATACATGTATATTCTTCAGTCTTTTCATATCTGAAGCTCAAGTTACCTGTCAATTTAGTTATGAGAATCAGAGAAATGTTTTTAATTTCTAATCATCTCAAGGAATCATAAAATCATATGCCAAAAACAAACAAACAAACAAATAAACAAACAAATATTTTCACAATCTGCAGTGTAGGAGGAGCTACACTGGAGCTTATAGACCTAGATTAAAAGTAGCATAAATGCCCTTAATCAACTTTTCTTAAGATACAGTGGTCCAACAAAATCACAGAATTGCAGCAGTTGGAAGGGATCTCAACAGATCCAAGCACCTGCTAAGGAAGATACCCTACAATAGGTTGCACAGGTAGATGTCCAGATGGATCTTGAATATCTCCATAGAAGAAGTCTTCACAACCTCTCTGGGCAGCCTGGCCCAAATGTATAATGAAATTTAAGGCAATTGTTTTCAGTTATTTCAATACAGATGAAAAATCTAATAAGAAAGACCTGGATTATAGTTAGGGTTTTATTGGTACACAGATAATGTTGATCAAAACATGTACAGGATGTGAACACTCTCAAAGCCAAATCTAGCATCTATCTTGTGTGAAATTACTGATGATGGTAATGACAGCACCTGAAAGAGTGGAATAGGAAGGTTCAAAGAGATTTTAACTTACTTTTTAACCTTCTCTGTGAAAGAAATATCATATTTGTACAAAGAAATACTAGGGCTTTGACTATCCACGACTGTACACAAAACAAATGGAAACATCTATAGCTTTGTTTATATTTTGTTTACTTTCTGTGAGCATGGAAGAATGGGTATTTCTGAACATCATTGATCACAGGAAAAATGCAGAAAAACACCTTTTATTAAAATGCTGCATTTAGTCATTTGAATTGCACATATAAACTCACTAGCACCACAAACAAAATAGTTTATTTCTTTACTTCTATAAACATTAATTATGTCTCTAAGCAGGCAGAGATAGCGTTTTCTTAAATAGAGGTAGAGAGGCATTGGGATGAGTAGCTAATGAAAGGCCCTGACAAGTATGATTCATTGAATCATCATAGAATGGTTCGGATTGAAAGGGACCTCAAGTTCCAACCTCCCTGTCACAGACAGGGTTGCCATCCACTAGATCAACTACTAGAACAGATTCCCCAGGTCTCCATCCATTCTGGCCTTAAAAACTTCCAGGAACAGGGCATCCACAACCTCTCCAGGCAGCCTTTTCAAGCACACCACTTTCAGTGAACAACTTCCCTCTGACATCCAATCTAAATCTCCCCTCCTTTAGTTTAAAACCACTCCCCCTTCTTCTATCACTATCTGCCCTTGCAAAAAGTTGATTTTCCTCATGTTGATAAATTCCCTCTAAATACTGGAAGGCTGTAATGAGGTCTCCCCGCAGCCCCCTCTTTTCCAAGCTGAACAAGTCCAGTTCCTTCAGCCAATCAATTGCTCCAGCCCTTGGATCCTCTACTCAGTTTGTATCTTTATGGTCCTTCTATAGATATGTTAGATACTACATTCAGGTCACAAATAAATATAGGAAAATTTACTTCTACTGATGTTTGAAATCAGAACTATTGTAAATAATTTTTCATTTCATATGAAAATTGCTTTATCTTCCTATTCTGGATCACATTTGCAATAAATCATGAGTACTCTTTAATAATAAAACTAGACCTTTGAAAATATGAGTATTATTTGAGGTCAGATATGTTTTATTGCTTTCTAATGCAGGAAGCAGCAGAAGATGAAGATGGTGTTCTTAGGAAAGTGAATGATGAAGATTTGCCATAAAATATCCTGTACTGAGAAAATAGTTCTTTCTATTTGACTATAATGTTATGGAGAAATGGAACAAAATATACATATCCATGTACCAACATATACAAATATATTCTTTTTTTTTCCATCTTGCAAAACGACTTTGACAAGGTTGTATGAAATGGTAGCAAAGAGGTAGGTATACAATTTTATATAATTCTTGCCTTTTTATTTCAGTTGTTTTTCCCAAAAAAGGGAACTAGTCTTCTCCAACTATTCATTTATAGTCTATTTCTGTAAAAGCTGGAAACTGTAGATTTCATCCTATATTGTTGCTCCTATTCTCTGGAGGAGTCTGCAAATTCTACTGAAGACACTAAAAAACAAAGACAAGTTTTGTTTCCATAGTTACTTACAAACATTTTTTCAAATTTCATATTCTTGATACATAATTGCCTGCAAATGGAATCAGGAGGAAAGTAGTCAAATGTTCTGTGAGTGGTGTGATAAAGAACATTATAATATATGTATATTTTCCTTACAAGATATACAGGACATATCAATGAAATACAGCACCAAATGTTCTAATGATATAATTTTATCTAAGACACTAAAAATATAAAACAAACCCAAAAGGATCACTCTTACAGAATACACAACTGCTGCACTAATAGTTTAATGTGAAAAAGGCAGCAAAGGAAGTAAATAAATCTAATACAGTTTTTACGTTCTATACGTAAGATGTTCAGCAACTTAATGAAATAATGAATGCGTTCATACAATTACATGAAACAGGACTTTTTTCCTTTCCTTTTTTTTTATTTTTTTTTTTTGTTGCAGAATTTGGTGTGGTTTCTGTGGTTCAAAACTTTGATTATTGTATTTTACTGAGTAATTATTATGAAAGATCAAAAAAAACAAAACCAAAAACCTAATTTCAAACAACATCATTAGTTTTTCAATCCACACTGATTGCTTCTTGATGTCATTTTCATTTCTATAATGTTTCCAATGGACATTTTGACAATACTGGGTAATGATGTACATCAGACAGGTAAAATGATGTGGAATATTTCAAACTATACAGATTACTGTAGGCAGTAAAGGCCCATTTTCCATAAACTTTCCTCTATGCAAGTATATAAAACATACACATTTATTTGTGTTTATAAATGTTATATAAATATACACATGCATACATATACGCATAGTCTTTGATGCATCAGATATGAGTTCTGGATGGCTTTTAACCTTACATAGTGAGGAGAAGGTAAATGCAGAAGGACTCTCCTGTGTGAAATTGAGATGAGAAGTGAGAATGACCTTTGAGAAACCAACTCCAAATACTTATCTCCCACTTCTAGCTGTGAAGGCATTTGTAGATGTGTTTTGGTGTTTTAACCTCATGACTATTTCTATCTATTTTATGCAGCTTTAAAACAAATGCTTAGAAACTGAAGCTAAGGTAAAATATATCCATTCCAAATAATTTGCTTTCCTTAACAGGCACTTCTCTCTCAGGCTTCCTAAGGCTCAGTGAAGCAGGTTACAGAAGAAAACACAAATTTACGTAAGTCCTGTTTATAATGATAGAGAGTGGCACTACATGAGCACTTACCCATGAGAGGAAAAATGTCACTGATTGGATTAGAGCAGGAGAGACTAATGCAGTTATGTCCTCAAGGGTTAGATGAAAAATGAATCTTTCACCTCTGCGAGTGAGCACAACAAGCAATTCAAAAGCATTATATGTGGGAGGCAGCTTGGAGAATTTGTTCTATTTATCACTGGAATTAGCTGTAGAGCATTTGGCAAAATCTGAGTTGTTTCTGCCCCAGGATCATTATATCGAAGTCCTGTTCTGTGCTTAAACTTTATAAGAAGTTTGAGGACATCTAGAGAGAAAGGGGAAATCATAACAAATTTCTGCAGTGTAATACTTAACGTTACTGAAAACAAACACTTTTGCTGTAGCACAGGACCCCAGTACTGTAACACCCACTGTAGTGTCTGTGAAATATTTCCCAAGATTAAGGAGATTTTCCAAGACACCTAAATGAACACATTGTTCAAGCATCAGACTTCAGACAGGCACCAGTGTATTTTTTTGCTCATATATCTTGGCAGCTGATGAGTTTAGCACACTGTGGATGGCCTTTTTCTTTTCCCCAGAATGTTGCTGCTCATACATAGAATCATTTGGAAGGTTTTCCATTCTGAATAATTTTAAATGCAACCCCAAATGATAAAATGAAATTCAGGCCATAACTTCCAGAAACTATTGTAACTGTGGGAAAATACTGATGATCAAATTATTTCTTTTGATGAATGTTAGACATTTTTTCTCTGTTAGTTGTTTGTATTGTATTGTATTTATAAGTTGTAATGGATTTATAAGTATTCCTCATTAGCAATAATATTCTGTTTTCCAATTTGAAAATTCAGATGTTTTGTCAATAGTTTTGTCTTTGCTTTTCATTTATCAAAGGAACAGTGGTTTTCATTTTTCACCTATGGTAACAAAACCAATTGGCCAATCTGTAATATTTTAAGTTACATTATATACTTTCTTAAAATAGCATGTTCATTCACACTTTAAAGAACATATAACTGCAAAACAAAGTTCATACAAAATTCTTTCTCAGTACAATATACATTCACAGATTGGCAGTCTTTTGCAAAGGTATGCTTTGTAAAGTTACAGCTAGACTAGGTGATATTTTGAAGGTCCCTTTCAACTGTTCTGCTCTATTCCAGTCTTCATTCTCATACAACATTCAGTTAAATCTCTCTTGCTAAATTCAGCAGAGCGATCACCCCGTTCTGTGACCTGCTCCATTGACCATATTTCACTCAGACACACACATATATACAGTCTCAACAATTTTACCTATTATTATGTAAATATCAATTATCCAGTACCATTATTAACCACATACACAGAAAAATAATAATAATAAAAAAAACCAAATATTATTCTGGAGTGCTTGTTGTGTTCACTTAGAGAAATGAAAGGTTGCCCTTTTTTCTACTCCCTGAGTACTACTCAGAATGTAATTATTAGGAGCATTTAAGCTCTCCAGTGAGTCAAGTCCATAAAGAGGAACTGAGAGTGTTTCTGAAAAGTGCATAATAATGGATGTGAACAGACTGAATCAACAGCCATCTAAAAGAAAATGGCAACTAATGCCAATTTAGATTGTAAGACTATAAGACAAGAAATGCCTCTAATAGTGGGCAAATAATTATGATCATTATATTAGTAATTAAATAATTTCAGTTCCTGTAATCGTTATCTTATTTGGAGAAAATTATGTATTATTGCTCAGCTATTATCATTTATTGTTGCTGTTTTACTTTTCCCCAGAAATTTGCTCTCTTTTTTAAATGTTCAGTGAATCACATATATGAGTTTCTGAAAATTGTTGTTGTTTGAAAGTTTTTCTGTTACTTTTCAATAATTCTACAGTTCGTTTGCTTATTTGCTTTAATTTTGCATTTTTTAATTCCCTAGATACTATGAAGATTCATGAAAAATGTGGTGAAATCATAGGACAAATTCTCATGATTTCTTCCCAAGTTTCTCTATGTAAATGGTGGCTAATTCCATGCAAATCCAGTTTCTGATTTAATACAGTCTCAATTAAATTTACATGCAGATTAGCACCATTTTTTTCTTATTTAATAAGAACTGAATAAGATTATTAAACATTTACAGTTCTCATTAAAACACAGTTCAATTTTCATTTGTATCTACTAATTGGCCTCACTTCACCCTTTGATATGAGTCATATACATTTTACTTTTCTAGTTGCTTTTGCATTTGCTTCTACTTGTTGCATTCCTTGTATTCTTATTTCATCTTTTATTTATTTTATCAGACACATTGGAATAGTCCAATGCTCCTGACTGCGTGGAAGTATTAAAACTATCTCTCTTCCCAAAACTTGACTCTAAGAAACGTTCTTAAACTATAGCTTACATTTTACTTGTCGGTACCTATTTTCCCAATTTGATGCAATTCAATAAAAACAATCAATTTCATAATGTGTTCAAAAGCTAGCATAAGCAGTGCTTTTGTGAGCGTCAAATTCTGAAAATATGCCTATTTATTTGAAGAGCAGAAATTCCATGTGGATAAAAGTATATAAATTTGACATGAAAATCAAAGATTAGAACTCCAAAATATAACTCAAAGTTGATTCGATTTTACAGTATTCCCAATAACTTGCCTTTAAACCTAAGAACAGCATCTAAATTGTTGAATTTCTGTAAGTTCATTTTCAATAGTGCCAAGTAATCTGAATTTTTCCAGAGGTATTGGTAGACGATGCACACTTCAAATATTCAGTCAGTTAAAGTAATTGTATTGTGACCTTCTGGAAGGTAGGATCACTTCTATCCTTTTAAGGAATGAATCTGCAGGCAAGACATACACAGCTTAAGAGTACAAAGCAACCATATTTTGGTACTGGACATGAAAAACTTGGGACTAATGAGCTACCATGCTAAGGATTAATATGCTCATTCTCAATAAGAAATTTAATGCATCTCTGCTGGTCTGTCATGTGTTGATTATATGAGAAAGTGTCAGTATTCAGCATCCCTGACCACAGGCAGACCCTCTGTACTGTTATCTTTCAATTCCTGTTAATTTAGGGCTTCAAGCTATTTGTGAGGGTTTTTTTGTTTTGTTTTGCTTTGGGTTTTTTTTGTTGCTTTGTTTTGATTTGATTTGTTGGGGTTTTTGTTTGTTTGTTTGTTTTTCTTCAGCAGCTAAATATCACCTTCTTGGAGATGTCTGAACTTTTACACATCTCAGCCTGCCAGATTTTGTCTTGCATATGTCCATTTCATGTAGGTCTCTGATCACAGACACCTGTGAGAGTTGCACAGTTCTGTTCAAACAGATGTTGCCATGGATGAGGTGCATCATGAGTACACAGGGTTTAAAATCCGATATCCATGCTAACAGCTATGTTGTATTTCAGCTATTAATTTCATTTTAAATATTCTGCATTACCCAATATTTTGTCTTGTGTGAAAACTGCAAATCCAGCAAAGAGGAGGTTGTTAGGGAACCCAGGCTAGAACTGCTATGAACAGATGTAACTGTTTCCTACCTTCCAGAACAATTCCGTGTACCCAGACACTGCTCAAGGACTTAATATCTAACCAACATGCATTTTGTCATAGAAAGATCTTGATTTTAGTTATTTCAATTAAAAAATCTGATCTTTTACTTTTGCAAGAGTTAAAGATTCAGCAGCGGAAAGCATCATCCAGATACATTTTTATTATAATTTATAATGCAATCTATTGTTGAATACTTCTTATATTCTTTGCTTATGTGAACAGTTGTCTAGTGAAAGTCTGGGAAAAAAAAAATAAAATAAAATAAAAAAAAAAATAAAAGGGAATCCTGGTCAAAGTCAGAATGACTTTTCACTGTATATGGAAAATATTAGTAAATATACTCCTCATCATTAGGTCTCAAATCTAAATCATGAAACATTATTATTAAATATTTTTTATTCTTTTCATACACATCCCCTTCAAAGTTATAGAAAAAACAGTATATTCTTTAAATTTGGAGTGAATAATGGGAGTATTTATATGCACTTCATATTCATAAAACCTTAACTATACCATGCTTTGGTGAGCTTGAGTGTCATTTGACTGTAGGGTAACTGTTTAGCAATTCTGACTCTACTAAGTGGCATTAAAAATGTGGAGATAAATTCCTTGAACAGTGTTAATATCCTTTGAGATTTCTCCAGACAAAAACAATGGCACTCAGCCCATTCTACACAGCTTTAAGAAACTTCCCTTTATATTCTTCTTTTCTAAGGAAGGATCGTGCTAATCTGTGAAGAAAGACTCCTTTTCCTTTAAAGGAACAAATCCTATAGAGTCCAAGAAACATCTTCAGTCCAGACCGTAATATTCTCATAGTAAAATACAGTGTATTTTATATTAAAAAAAAATATAATTTTTACCCTCATGGAAGAGTCTTGATGAATCTTGACCCAAATATTTCTGATACTTAGGAGAAGGTGGAAAAGAGAGATATTAACTTGATTCCCTCAGATGTGTTTCAGATATGAAATATCTAAGAAGGGGGATTAAGATTGCACAATGATTTTTTTTTTTACAGAAAGTCATTATTTTACAGAATAACATCTTGTATGAAACAATAAAACAGATTATTACTAGCTTTCCTGTACTTTTTCTAATTTTTTATCTTCCTTTGGACATAATTACTTAAATGGCTTGGGAAGCAGACCTGAAGTCACAGTAATGACTTAACCCTGTTTCTGTCAGTTGCTGAATCTTTGCGAATGAGTAACAAAAAGATGTCAGGAGCCTCTTCAATGTCTTTTGGGCTCTAATTATAATTTAGTGTGCTTTTTCAGTCTTCTCAGATTTGCTTAAAATACTGTTCTTTTTGGAAATAGAGTCTTTAATGGATGAAATGTCCCTTTAAAAGCAATTGAGTAATATGAATGACTGAAGCAATCAGGAGTAACATTTGCAGTATTTCTACTATAAGTCATAGAGTCATAAAATTATTAAATGGCTTGGTTTGGAAGGGACCTCAAGGACCAAGTTCCAATCCCCATGCCATAGACAACGTTGCTAGCTGCTAGATCAATTACTAGATCAGATTGCCCAGGGCTCAATCCAACCTGGCCTTAAGCATCACCATAGCCAGCACACTCACAAACTTTCTGGGCAACCTGTTCCAGCACCCTCATATATCATTTTTCCAAGGAAAGAAATTGGATGAAGGAAAGGCAAAGCTTCCTATGTGCTATTACTGTGCTTAGTAGCAGATGCTACAGAGAAATAAATAAGAAGCAAATAGATAATTCATGTTTTCAGGGTTTTTATTTATTTATTTATTTATTTCATTTATTTATTTATTTTTAATTCAGTACGTAAAACAGCTTTCACCTAATCACTTCAATATGCAACAATCATACTCTTTCATTGTAGGCAGCTCTTTGTGCATAAGACTGGGAACAAAGCAGCCCCTTAACTCTAGTCATAGAATCACAAAATCATAGAATCAGCAAGGCTGGATAAGACCTCCAAGATCATTTAGTCCAACTGGCCACTTGCCACTAATAGTTCTCTTTAAACCATGTCCCTCAGTACAACATCTAAATGTTTCTTGAACACATTCAGGGACAGAGACTCTACCACCTGCCTGTGCAGACCCTTCTGACGCCTGACCACTTTCTCAGAAAATAAGTATTTCCTAATGTCCAACTTGAATCTTCCCTGGTGCAACTTGAGGCCATTCCCTCTAGTCCTATCACTAGTTACACGGGAGAAGAGGCTGATCCCCAGCTCACCACAACCTCCTTTGAGGTAGTTGGGGAGGGTAGAAAGGTCTCCCCTGAGCCTTCTGTTCTCCAGACTGAACAATCCCAGCTCGCTCAGCTGCTCTTCAAAAGGCCTATGCTCCAGACCCCTCACTAGCTTTGTTACCCTTCTCTAAACACAGTCTTTTTCACTCCCCTGCAAATCTCTTCTTTTGCTACTTTTGGATCATCTGGGATCTGTGCAAAAACAGTGTTATTCCCTGTCATGCTCCAGTATATNAGTTCAGCAGTTATTGAACTGCAGCTTATCTCTCTTTCTTTGCCCCAGGACATGTCCATCTACTTGTTCCTTAGACAAAGGATTTTGTACCCCTTGCCCAGGACTTGCTTGGACATGTTCGGACATGTTCATCAGCAAACTTTGAGGCAGTGGTATATAATAATAGTCTCTTACAGAGACCTGATTATTTTAACGTTAAAATGAGATTTTGGTTGAGAATCTCTATTCGTACAGAATAGTTCTATGATTTCTGCCATAGATGACTGCCTTTCTTTAAGGGAGACTGTGAGAGCTCACCAGGGACTTTGCAATAGGCACCTAGGGTTACGTTCAATGCCAGCCCCACTTTTACACCTCCTGCTGCAGGAGGTGTAATTCCAATCATGTAGAAATGTACTCTAACAGTATTTTCTCTCTGATCACTCTCTTTCTTTTGGTACACTTTTGAAATCTCATTTAGAAAGAGCTAAGGGTTGGAGAAAGAGACCTCCCTGACCTACATTTACTCTGCCTGAAATCTCCTCCTGTTTTTTGTCTTTTAGGTTAATACTACTGTCATCTGTAGCAGAAGCAAGAAAGAGAATTGAATGATAGAACACCATCTGGTCCAGTGGGTCACTGAAGATGTACAAAAAACCCAGCTTTTATTTTGTGCATATGTTGGTTCAGCTCTGTCTAACATGACACGTAAGGAGCTAATTAACTGGTTTCATCTCGCTTTCCCAAACTGTCATTAAATTAGTTTCATGCCATTAAAAAGGACTACATATATCGTGAATGTAAGAGATTCTTATTCATTTATAAAGGAAATAATAGTGAAATGTGAATAATCCTCTGCACGAAATATCCTTTCTTTTACATGCAAGCTCTATAATGAACCATCCCATATATCTAATTGACCATGTGGCAACTCAAAAGATCTGTGTGCAGCTATCTCCTGTTATTAGGAGACTTCTTCATGTATCTCCATCAGCCTAGCAATTCCTATCTGAATGCAAATTTACTTTGGTATCTACTATCATTTTGCCTCCTACTTACATTGTCTTACAAAAAGAAAACAAGCAGTTAATTAAATATTCTGCATCGAAATAGGATTCCCCACTCTCATGCCCATCAATAACCCCCTGGATCCCAGGCAGACAGTTTCACCTGAGAAGATAGTAGCAAGTAGTTGTGAGTATGTGGATATATGATACCAGAGCAGTCTCTTCCTGGCTTCCCTTCTATGAAGTGAGCAGGGAAGGAAGCTAGGGAAATACTGCAAGCTAAAGTAACTGTGTCCTTTGCAATTTATATATTTGCTTTTTGTTTAACCTGGGCCTGTTTCAAGCAAGCCTGTCATGCTCCAATAAGCAGTTGAGCTAGCACAACTGAATGCCCTCTCTGAGACTGTTTTTCCTGAATTACAGTCTGTACCCTGCTGAGACCAACTGGGAAGAGACATGGTAGTGAATCCCAGCTGATTCTCTGACTAGGTTCAGCCACAATCATTAGTCAAAATTGAAGGAAACCTAATGTAGCACATGCTGTCATTAACCGAACAGGTTCTTCCTTACTACTACAGAAACAAGTGACACATCCAGGGCCTCCACTGGTTTATCTATGAATACCATCTTGTCACTTGTTGCAGACTGTGAAAGTTTTGTGCATCTTAGGCACTGCACTGGTTGCCATGAAGCTAAATTGTAAGTTATCAGAACAGTTGTGATAGAAAAAGTTTCAGAAGTGGAAAGTGACTCAGCAGAAAGTATATATTTAAGAGAGTGACTGTTTCACTAACTGTAAAAGAACCAGTTCTTTTGGCCAATTCTCATTCTTGTTATCTAGGTTTTGAGTTACAGTTTTGGAGGCATAGTGAAAAGTGTAGTTTTCATAAATGTTCAGTTAAATAAATATAAATTTTCTTAGACAGGTATGAATTAGTGAAAGCCTAAGGATGATCTTACTTCCATAATGGTGATGTAGGAAAAGAACTGTTTTGTTCGTTAATAACCAGCGGTTCCCTCTTTACCAATTATAATGTTATAGTTCTTATCTCATTTCTAGCCTGTTTTCCCTGCTGCTCCAGGCCAGTGACTATTTCTTTCCTGGAACTGGGGTGCTATATATAGACCTCTGATCTCCTGGTGGGACCTCAGCTTTACAAGGCCTCAGACCTAATTTTATCTTCTTGAACACCATTCTCCCCAGACACAATGCCATTGCAGATAAAGCACATAAAGAAGCAAACAAAACTAAATGGAAAAATTCTATATTCAGTATGCTCTACCAGGCTTTACTGGTAGGCAACTATCTTAGGTATGACACTAATAAAATCAAGGGTGTTGACAAACTTTGGAGAAGGTGAAAGGGAATGAAATTCTGTGAGTCAAAGCAGCAGATGGTCCATTTTTTATGTGGTATTGTGGTACTGGCCTTCAAGAGTCCTCTGACAAAAGTTACTGGTAATAGACTACCATGAAAATACCTCTGTAGCTAACATGAAATATAGAATTCTGAAAGAGAACTTAGGAAATCCTGATTAGTTAAAAAAAAAAAATTAGTAAAACCTAATCTCTGTAATCTTCTGTTAATACATCTAATAGGTTCCATATTTGACAATACTTTCTCATATTGTAGCAGGATGACACATGAACTTGGAGAGATGTAGTAACAACTCTATCTTTAGTATCAGTGTATTTGTTCAAATAAGTAGACAACTTATTGGAGAAAACAAGTCTTGCATAGACTGTTCTTGCCTGCTAGAACCATAATACTTTGCATTAAAGAAACAGTATCTGTATTCTGAGGAGCTTAGGTTGACTGCTAATCATCCATTTCTATCAGGTTTTGAAGTGTACTCAGATGTGCCTTGCTTCTCCTATTGAGGAAGCAGATGCCAAGTGAATTTGGTGGTCATTTTCACCTTAAAAAAGGATGTCTAGAGTCATACTGAGATATTTACAACACAGTACATCTGCTATTTGAAGCCCAAGTTATCAGCTGTACATATCAATCTTTGCTACTGGTTTTTATGTGAAGTAAAGCTCAACTTTGTTTAAATATAGAAAAGTATCTCTTTAATGGACAAGACCATTCACATCAGTCTTTCTTTAAATTATTTTTTTGTTGGTCATCAAAAGAAAATATGTTTGACAGTCTTTTTCCAGTATAAAAATCCAGGTAAACTTTCAACAGCTAGTATTCCACTGATTACTAGGATGGGAAGCTAGGGAAAGAGGAAAGAACCTTTGAAAAGGAGCTGTAGATTGACTCAGTTTCCAGCAGAAATTACTGATGATTAATGGCTTAATAGTGACTTCATCTTTTATTTGTTATTCCTAGAATTCAAAACTCTGATGTCATACTGTTTTGTATGACAAAATGTAAACACACAAATCCTTGTATCTGTGTTTTTTAGACAACACTGTGATGATCATGTTTATGTGCCTTACAGAGTACAGAACAAAACAGAAAATAAATCAGACCATAGAATTGTATGACTATTTGATAATTTTTCCCCTAGAATATGTGCAATGAGCTGTTGGAACCTTTCATATTAATTCAGACTAATTATCTAAAGGTATCGACACTGTTAATTTTAATAACTTGTCTGGAATAGATGACACAATTTCTTGACAAGACCTGATAATAACAAACTGAAAAAAAAAAATGTTCCTAGCTGCTTTACTAATATAGTAACTACTTAAATTAAAATGTTGTGAAAGGGAGCTGATGAATTGTTTGTAAAAGGAACATTAGTTCTTCTGCAAGGGCAAGATAAAATTGCTACATCTTAGAATATAAATTGTACTATATTTTTTTGGACTGTCTTGCTCTGCTGTGCTTTGATGACTAAACTTCCTAAAACTGTATGTTCTGTTTCCCATTTATCCATTTACTTTGCAGATGTTGTTATTCATTGTAATTTTCAGTGTAATTCATAAACAACAAAGAGGTTTAAGGTAACAAAGTCTGGCATGAGTATCACATTATCAGCTGGTAGGAAATTCAGTATTTACTGGACTTCACAGCTGATCTAACCTGTACTGATGCCTATGGATTTGCTACTTCTGAGTTCAACAACATTCTGGGTGATGTTCTGAGTTTAAAATGCAAACATACTCCCATTCTAGTGACTGCCACATGTGAGAATAATTTAAAAAAAAGCAAAATGGGATTTCTACATAAAAAAAACCAACAGGATTTCCTCTTAAATTCTGTTTTAGATTTCTGAAATACAAAGAATTATTGTGTATAATAAGTTTATATCTGTACAGGTCATGTTGGGAATATTAACATTCAGCCATTTAGAAGGGAATTCATCAGAATTTTTAATGGTCTTAATATTGAAAGTGCAATTAGGTTTGTTTTAATTTAAAATTTGTTTGAATTTAATCCTTCAGAGAAAATATCAGATGGAAAATATGCTATGTCCTTTGCACTGTCCTAATAAAACATCTATTTAACAATGCAATTTTAGGCATAAAATTTGTAGATTCATAGTGAATGTTAAGAAAATCATCTGCTGTGGAGTTTTTTAGAGATTTTTTTTTTCCACTTTAGAGAAAGAAAAAGCAAAGTTACTAAAAGCATTTCTGCTATACACAAGAAAGAATGTGAGTTCCAAAAAGTGAGAGTGAAAATATTACTCCCACTACATTTAAAGACTTCCTGAGTATACCCATGTCAAATTTCTTACTATACTTGGGTGATGTAAAAAGCAAAAGAACTGCTGGACAGTTCTTTGTTTTCATCTGGAATGAAATACAAGAAAAAGCATATGTGGTACAGTCCTCAGTTAAGCATTTTCCACCTTGTCAATCAAGCTTATTAATCAGTAATTGTGACTTTATGTAGAACCTTTTACAACATTTGGCTAATGCACACTGTTAAAAGACTATACAGTCATCTATTAAAAAGTGTCATGTATGTGGGGATAACATCAATTCATAGTGTACTCTTTATGAACTATTGAGTATGCCATGCTGCCATGCACTCTATGGATACTTCTAGCAGCAAGCATTAGAGTAAAACAGGCAAAAAATTATAGATTCCAGTTCAAAGAAATAGATGAAACTAACAGGGAAGGAAATAAATGCAAAATATTCAAGTTCAACTTTGTAGTAATAATCAATCATACAATATTTGCAATTTATAGAGCTTTAAAGTGCTTTACAAAGAAAGAATTCACTGTTATCTTTTATAAGAGAGTAGAACAGGGAGATTAATAGTCAGAAATTTTGCTCTAAATTACACATCCAATTGAAAGCACAGCTGTGAACAGAGCTAAGAAGTCCTGAGAAGTCATCCTCTGGCCAAGCTAATATTAACAGACTATATTATCTACCTGAAGGCATCAGCTGATAAATCTTTACTATGGCAGAGTAGTAAGTGGGAGCCCAGGTGGGAGCAGTCTTTATCACTTTTATCACTTTTATTGCTTTTATCACTTTTATCATTTTAAGGCTGCTTTTCTCGAGGATGAGACTCACCAGAATACAAAGTCTTGGATAAATCCTGAGAAATCTGAGAAAAACAGAGGCACTAAAATACCACCACTACACCACTTTGCAGTTGTAATAGAGGAACTTGCAACGCTAAAACTATTATAAGACAGGCATAATTTATTATTATTGATTACTATTATTAAATTGTTATTATTAAGTATTTTTGTCAGGTTTCATATTCTGGGACTTCTATTACTTTTACACATTTCCTTCAATTTGCAAATCTCTTGCACACCAGCTGACCATATCCCTGTTAAAAACAAGGAAAAGGAGGAAAGAGAGTGAAGACAGACTATGGTGATAGAAGCAACTATAGGAAAATGTAAGAAAGCTTGCACTAAGACAAACTGCTCACTTTTAAAATTGTATAAGGTTTTAAAAAACATTAAATAGCCCATTAAACTTCTCATGCAACAGTGTCAAATTTGGTGCACTGTTCTTATTTCTTTCAATTTTCAGACTTATAAGCTCTTTATGACTTAAGATATATTAATCATAGAATCATAGAATTGCTTGTGCTGGAAGCAACCCTTCAAGATTATCCTGTCCAACTCCCCTGCAATGAACAGGAACACCTACAGCTAGATGATGCTGCTCAGAACCTGGGCCAGCTTGACCGTGATTTTTTCTAGGAAGGGGGCATCCAACATATCTCGGGGCAGCCTATCTGTCCTTTTTCATAGACCCCTTTTAGACACTGAAAGGCTGCTTTCAGGTCTCCCTGGGACTTCCTCTTCTCCAAGGTGAACAACCCCAGCTCACTCAGTCTGTTCTCGCAGGGGAGGTGATTCCAACACTTGAATCATTTTTGTGGCCCTCATCTGGACTCACTCTTAACATGTCCATGTCTGTCCTGTATTCCTACTATAAGTTAAGGCAGATATTGATAAGAATGATAAAAAATAAAATGATTCAAAACTAAAAAAATAATGGTCTCATTTAAAATGACATTATAATAAATGACCATACTTAGCCTGTTGCTCATCTAATCAAGCAGAACTATTAAATCATGGGTGTCCAAACTTTCTGGCTTGCCTGGGCTACACTGAGTAAAGAGTAATTGTCTTGAGCTACATATAAAATACAGAGGTCCCTCCAAAAGTAATGCCTCCTATGTATATAAATGGAAACTACAACAGATACAAAGGGCACAATAATGTTATTTGAATAGAACAAACTCAGCTACAGAACACTATTTTTCAACATAGTCACCACCATTAGCTATGCATTTTTGCCAGCAAACAAGTGGAGCCAGCGTGCCATTATCCAAATATCTCTACCAGTGGAAGTAACCCACTGTTACTGTTGCCACTGCTGAAATGCACCACCCACCACCTCACTGTTTGGTCTCCATAAATATTCAAAAAGCGTCAGTGAATGCTAATGGATGTATTTTCTCTGCTGGAGTAACTCAATGGCACACCTTTGCTTCACAGACACTTCTTTGTCAGACACCATTTTGTCAGACTGTCCCTCTGGTGCAATTTATCACATGGCATCAAAGTATAATGGAGTATTTGATGGGAAGTTTAAACCTCTACTGTCACACCACCACCACCTGCTGCGGATGTTATGGGCCAACATAATAAAATAGGAGGTATTACTTTCAAAGCTGCCCTCCTATGTAGTACAGATAATGTATATAAGTAAAAAAAAAACTAATTTTGCTTTCATTAAAATTTAAAAAGAGAGCAACAAAAACATAGAACTAGTTGGACCTTGCTATTGTGAAACTAAGGCACCAGTCTGGTTGCAATTCTTACTGATTTCTCAAGGAGTTCATCAAGAGATTATGAATGAAGTTTTACTCTTACAGTACTTCATCCTTGAAAATAGTTCTTTACAAATGTACATACTGAAAAAAAAAAATAAAAAACAATGACATGAATAAGGCATGATGGTAAAGAAAGGGATATTTCTCTCTGGTAAAAGAGGTCTTATAAAGGTCCAGATTTTTGAGCTGAATATCTGATTGCAACTCCATACCTTACATTTGCTAATTTGGACCAGGCAACTCATCTGTGAAGAGCTACCCCCTTTACAGTGTGAGGCAGGGGGGTGGCCACAGGACAGGTTCAGACAGGATGCATGAGGCCTGCAGGTCACAGATTGGACAAAACTGGTTTAACTGCTTCTGACTACCATTCAAGAAGATGCTGTCATTAATTTAAACTGGAAAGTTTAGTTTTAGTTATGTGTTTGTCCTGACAAATACTAATTTTTGTTATCAGTTCAAACATCTCTATTCATTAACCAGTTAATTTTTAAGAGGAAGAAAAATACTGTTTTATGATTCAGAATTTTATGATTCTATTTAACTACATTTTCTACAGCCAAGATTGGCTCTTTACTATTTACTTTCTTGATTATGCGCATGTGAAATATCTCTCCCACATACTAGGTGTTAATGAGGCAGAGCAAGGAGACAAAAATGATAGTGCAGTTTTATGGTTGGTCCTTGGGCTGGAAATGAAGACTGTGTGTCCTGCTCCAGGGTATGTCACTGTATGGATGAGATGAGAAGAAGAGACGTGAATCTACATGCAAACTCTGAAGTTACAAAAAAAAGAAGAGAGACAGTTACTGATTTTCTTTTCATAAAATAAAAATTGTTTGTCTTGTGGCTTTTACATTTTTACTATTTTGAGTTCTTATTTTAAGTTGCTGATTGTCATGAAAAAAAAGTCCAAATGAAGCACCCGGACTGGATCTTCCAGCTGAAATTCAACACTTCTTCCTGTCTGAACTGTAGTCTGCTTTTCTGCAGGAACAACTACCTGTCACTTCTTTGACTTTTTTTCTCTGGGAGGGATGAGGAAAGGAGGCAGAAAAGATGGGTTCATACAAGCCTTGGCTGTTCAAAAATTGCCATGAAACAGAGGCTCCATGTGAGCCTGATGGATGACCCTAAGCTGGAGCCATCTGACAAACAATAAACTTACAGGATCCTCATGTCCTTGTGATGTTCAAGACCTTGAGACATTCAAATCCCTCCACTGGACTCATGTTGACCTGGTGCAGCAGCTCAGAGGATGCCAGTCCCACCCTGTGCTCTGGCTTCATGCCTAGACAGTGCCGATCACACACCCATGTTTGTTTGTTATGAGCACCTGAGCTGAGGCTTTTGGCAAGCCAAAGCCACTGTCATGATGGGGTGGTACAGAGGGTGGCTGAAGTACAGGCAGTGGATTGGACATGACTGTATAGGAAGAAAACAACCATAAAACAAACAAAAAAGCAAATGTTCAGTTGGCTTTTTTAGCTTCCCTTAAAGGAGTAAAACAGCACTTTAAATTAAGCACAGGAACAGAAGTCTCAACTGTAGATTTAATAAACATATTTTTAGTCATTTGAATCAGATATACACCTATCTTGATAGTTAAAATCTGGCTTTTATCTTTCTCCAAACTATTTTGTGTAAACAAAGTAAAAAAATTAAGTACAAAAATTCTTCCAATGACAGCTTCTCTTAGTGCTTGCTGATAATAAAGAACTTCAAAATTTAAAATCTGTTTGTGAAACATTTCTCATGAAGCATGAGTAAAAAGAGATGAGTCACAATCACTGAATTATTTAGATTCCTCTATATGATTTAGCTGAACTAACAGTTCTGTAGATCTGTGTCTGAATTCATAGTATCAGAAATGTTCCCTTGACTACTACATAATCCATTACCTCTCAGAAAGTCTCTTAGAACACCTTTTGAGACTAAGATCCAGATCTCACTGTTTGCTTTCAAAGGAGTCTATTAAAAAAACAGTGGAAATCACTCGTCTAGGAGCATGTTAGCTAAGAATCCTTTTATTTGTTTCTTTTTGCTTTGATCCTGTTCTTTTCCTTCTTGCCCCTAAATTTCCTTTTGTAAGTTGTAGACCTAATGAATGCAAAACCAAATGAGCCTTGGATCATGTTGTTCCATCTTACAGCAATCGTATTAAACCTATTTTGTTGCTTGAAGTAAACAGAAAGTTCAATGTGCAGTTATTGAAAGATTAAGACTAAGACAATTAAAGCAGAACCCCGCAGATTCAGCATTTCCCATTGGGCACATTAAATACCACTTTGTTAATGCATAAATCGTTTCCCTAGCTGCTGGCATAATTAAATTCTTCTCTGTTGTCCCTTATAACTCATAAAACTTCACTGGGAATGAGCATGCACCAAAATGCACACTCTTCAGTAGAAATATGAGGCGCCTGCATTTTAAAGCCAGCTCATGTGCAGTCCAAGACACTGGCAGACTGAGATATTGGTAGCAACTAAACATGAAGCATGAACATGCTTCTGTGTATCTGTGTGAGAGAGAAATAAATCGTGTTTAACTATTATTTTAAAAGAGCACATTTGTGAAGGCCAAGTCTTATAGCAAGTAGAAGTAGAGTATTTTCTTTAAGCTACCCAGTGTTTTCCTGAAGATATTCAGGAGTAAGCAGCTGGTAGTCGCTTAAACAAGGATTAACAGTAGCGAATTTTCAAAGACCTGTAATTTATTTATTTGCTTCTAGAACAGAGTAAGTATGGAATACAGCTGCTGTTTACAAACTGAATCTTTTCTTTGCTGCATTTAAGAACAGAATATGCTGTTTAGCCTCAATAAATTCTGAGGTTTCAAATTGACTCATTTTTTTTATTTTATTTTAAATTTCTTTCTATTATTTGCATTCAAAGGAATTAATGCAATAACGTAAGTCTCACTTTCATTTATCTAACTAGCAATTTATCTGCCAGCTTTCAGGAGAACACAAGTATTTGGGCTTTCAACAAATATCTTGTAGTTTTGTTACTCCATCGAGTAAGCTGATGATAGCCAGTGATAAAATGGGGTTTCTTGACTCTATTGATTGTTAAGATCTGGAGTATACCTCCTGAGCTTGAAAACAGGAAGACTTGCAAAATCATGTTAATAATGTTATCAGATTATTGGAAGTCTTGAACACTTTGTCAGAACTTTACTAACTTACAAGGATCTAATAAAGGCTATGTAGCTGCCTAAAATTCCATTTTGTTTGTAGTTCCTGAACATCATACAGTAATTACGTGGGAAGGACAACAATTGAAGATATAAACTTAAAGAATACCAAAGCAGAAGGAAAAAGGATACAGATGAAGATGTACATAGTACATCAGACTTGTGTGAACATGTTGAAAAACATAGCTGGCTTTCAGTCCTACGATTTCTTCAGATTTTTTGAAGTTTTTTACTTTTACGGTCTCTTTTTCACTAGAGGGCTACTGGAGGATTATTAGAAAGTAATTGAAGCATACAGGCAAGCTATTTTCAAGTAGAGCTGTTAGAAAAGTATGAGAGAAAAGTACACATGAAAGAATAGATATCCGTATATGAAAGAAGGATATTTCAGAGAAATTCCTTGGTTATATGGATTAAGTATAATAGTTGAGAAATGAGAAGCAATGGAAGACATAGCTACTGAAATAGCTCATTATTTATGCAGTAAATCAGTGCAATTAGATGTAAATCCAGTGATTAAGGAAAGAATCAATAGAAGAATGAATGAAGTAAAAATGAGTAAATCAAAGACTAAGATATACAATGAAACTGAAAATTCACAGTATATAAATCACAGGCTGCATTAGGCAATGAATTACTCACATAGTAGATTAATTATGTGAAGAATCAATAGATTAATCTACTCATTAAGCAATTAGCCAGCTATATCTATGCAATTAAATAAACAGTAAATGTTGAATTCAAAGAAAAATATCTAGAGGAGTTCAGACAATTAGAAACAGTATAAAGAGTGAGTTAAAATGGCAAGCACTGACAAAAACAGTGAGGAAAGGAAGATCAGTGTAAAAGATATATGACAGTGGTGGGAATTATGGGTAGGATGTCAACTTTACTGAACTTGCACATGAGTTCTTTTCTGTTGGAAAGAATAGATGCTGCTCAGATTGCTGACATTAACAGGCTATGTTTAGAAATAGGAAGTCACATCTTTGTTTCTAGAACAGTTGTGGGTATTTAGAGAAGTTTCCAAAATTCCAAGTTTTTTTCCAGAGGGACAATCATGTGGGAGGGAGTTTGCTTAGTAACACATGGTATTGCCAGGAGTGAGTACGTGATACTGTCAAAAGGAGCTTCCCATGATGTGACAAAAAATAATTTGACTACTACAATTTAAATATTCCATATTATTGCAATTTAAATATGGAATAAATATCTAGAATTATCTTCCAAGCCTATGTATCTCTAAATAACTCAGTGTTCTGTTCTGTATTTCAATAAAGTACAGAACCTCAACTAGTTTTTCTGTTGTGCGTGTATATTTTTAAACCTGTATGGAGGCATGATACCAAATGCAGAAGAATGATCACAGAATCACAGAATCGTAGAGGTTGGAAGGGACCTCTAGAGATCATCTAGTCCAATCCCTCAGCCAAAGTAGGCTCCCTAGATTAGATTGCACAGGTAGAATGATGACTGATATAAAATATAACCAGATTAAAAAACGATCTTTGGAGTAAGTTTTTTGCTGAAGACAGACAAAATTCTTTTTTTTCCTCTTTTTTTCTTTTTTTTTTTCTTTCTTAATACTTCAATAGCACTGATTAACAAAAGGTCTAGTATGCAGCTTGATAATCTCTATATGGATAGTAACAGTTTTAAAAGGCAAAGGAGAATAATTCTTGTCTGTCTTTCAGGTTCACTGAATTAATTCTTAATGTCAAATAAAGATTTGTGTTTAAAATAATAAAGAATCTGTCACTTCAGAAAAGCCTTGGTCACAGATTATCAGAACTTTCTCAGCTAAAGACATTTATATAATGTCACAGTAAATCTGACAGTACTGGTTGGTGTCACAAGAGCATTGAAGATTCATCAGAATATTACTAAACTCTTAATAGGATTCCTATGAAGTTCTTAATAGGAATTAATGAGTTAATGGCAAAATCCCATGGCTCTTCTCAGCTTTGAGTAAATCTGAAACAGAAGTCCTATAATATTAGTCTACTCAGCTCCTTCTCAAAGAGGAATATTGTGAAACAAATCTAGATAAATTGTGCAGATGATGGAGTCTTTATATAATCTCTGTACATTTTTCTCTAGGATGTCAAGATCTCCTACCCAAACCTTATTTTTGAAAAGGGATATAGGAAGTAGAAGAAGGAATATTGGAAATAGTAAGAAAAGAATTAAAATTTAATTATGTAACCACCAATATTTAAATATAAAATGTCATGCAATTATCTAGGCAGTTCTTTTATCTATTTCAATGGTTTAAAAAGGTAGAATAGTAAACAATGCACTCTCATTTGAAAGAATGCTTTGTATACTTGAATTCTGGAAATATGACTTTAAGATATTTCAACTTGATACTACTTTAAAGCATAGCTGCAGAAGATATACAATAAGTGCTTTATATACTAGCCATGACTACATCTGACAGTAAGTAATCTCATTATCTGCTTCACAAATAATAAATTGTTTAGTATTTTTTTGCTCATGTTGTTTTTGACTGAAGAAAAGCAATATATCCATTTCAATGAGCTGAAAAGTGCATTTCCTCCCAACTCCCACTCTTTTTGCTGTTGTTCACTTATCTAACAGTGAGGATGACTGTCACTTCTCTATTTATAAGATCAAAATGTGTTTTAAATTTCCTCACAGAAACAGAACTTATTGGAAAAAGACACTCTGAAGTTCCATAGGTGATAGTAAAAGTACTAATTAGTACAATTATTTTGCCACTTTACCATTAGTAAAACCACTGCTGACATTATAATCCAGTGTTAGCTTCTTATAAACTTAACTATGGTAGGTGGGATACTGTTAAAGGCAAGAAATAGTGACAGCTCTAGTGATTCATCACATATCACACTAGAGTTTTGATTACTCAACAAAAATTTAACTTAAGAGAAAGCAATATCATTGCTTTCAGTGATATCCAATCACTGAAATCATAGTCTGTTTTGATCTTAGAGTACAGAAGGGAGTTATGAATAATTAACATTTTTTCCATTACACTTAAAGAGTTAACTACTTTTTGTTGACAGATAAGATGCCAACATTGCATAAAAGTATAGTTATAGGGAAAAAAACAAAAAGTGATTTGCAAAGACAGTCTCTACTTTTATCATTCACTCTAACCTTTCTTTTGGAGGAAGTTTTGTGAAAAATTTAAGGATAGACATCTGGAGATTCATTTTGTTTTAGATCTGAGTATGAGATAAAAATTAATTTGCTCTTGGTGATCGAAGATTTTTCTATAGTATAGTGGGATGCCAGATAACCATGCTGATTCTCTTACATCTCTCAACAGCTTTTTGGAGTTCATTAACCAGCAGCTTTTGTTGAGACAACTTTCATCTCTGAAAGGGGTGAAATGATGCTAGCTTGCGTGTCTTTGCTTTTTATTCTCTGTGGAGATGAAGTTGGCAATGATATTGAATTGCCCTTTCCTAGTCAAGGATTTCATAGCTCCTTTTATTTATTTGTTTGTTTGTTTGTTTGTTTATTTGTTTATTTATTTGGTGCCTGCTATGGTTTAAAGGAAGAACAAGCATTTGTCCTAGTTTTGCCTGGAACGGAGTTATTCTTCCCATGGTGATGTCGGGTAAGATGTTATGTTTTGGTCTTAAGAGAGAAATAATGTTAATAACACACCAGTACTTTAGTTCTTGCTGAGCAGTGCTGTACAGAGCCAAGGACATTTCAGTTTCCTCAGTTTCTTGTAGTGTCCTAACAGTAAGGGGACTGGGGGAGCACAAAGATCTGGTAGAGGACAGAATTAGGACAACGGACTTAATCTGGTTGAAACGATTTTCTATGCTGTACGACACCACGCAGACAAAACTTGGAAAAGTGGTCATAAGGAGACTGAGCAGGCAGCTGATGTTTGGGGGCTGGCTGGGCTTCGTTTGACAAGTGGTAAGTAAAATACACTTATGCATCTTATGTATAGCATATATATAATAATTATTTATCTCTTCCTTTTCTGTTTAAGTAAATGGTTTTTAACTCAATCTATAAATTCTACTTTTTTTCCCAATTCACTCCCTATCCCACTGGGAAGGAGGGAAAGTGAGTGAACAGCAGTGTGGTGCTTAGCTGCCTTGTTGGGTTAAGTCACAACAGCATTTCATGGGCTTAGGTAAGCCAATGGCCACTGTCAAAACCATGGGTCATTTAAGCACACTCACAGATTGGAAAAGACTGGAGAGCGCGCTAAGAGGATGTGTATCCAGAGGTCTGTGGATTCCTAATAATGAAGACTGTTGCCAGGACTATCCATGTAGGGTGTCCACAACTTCCCCATATGCTGGTAACATGTGAGGGCATTGTGGGTCATTGTTTTTTTTTTTGTTTTGTGTTTATTTTATTTTTGTCCTTCTTTTCTTCACTGCTGTGATCCAGGGATATAGTTTGATTGACAGTTTGAATTGAGTCTGAATCACAGTTGGAGTTTTCATTTTCACTCTAGAAAAGGATTAAAAAAAGGAAAAAGTAAGGTAATATGTTTCTATCACCCTAAACCTTGGTGTATGCTCATCTGAGCTTGAAATTCCTAATATTATTTTAGTAAATAACTTTGGGAAAGAGGAGTATACTTCAGATACAAACATTGAAACAAATCAGTACCTGAAAGTCAAAAAAGAAGGGAAGACTGTTGAGAGCAGCTTATGAATATAGTCAGATTGTTGTGATAAGAGTATACTAGATAAAGAGAAAAGGCATCAGAAGATACCATGTCAAATAAGTATGTCAGGAAATGAGATAGCATGAGAACATCTTAGCAGAAGCCTGACCACAGCCTCAAATAGAATGCTATCTGAAGGTTGTATGTAAGCCCTAATTTCTCATGGTATTCACAGAAATAAGTGGGAGATTACATATATTCCATCATTGAAGCAGAAATGGGATAAGCATCATTCAATGATTTGTCCGTCTCCAAGTACAGAAAAGATAGCTGTGAGATTCTTTTTCTTAACTCCTTAACTTCCAGTGTTCCACTGAATTAAATGGACAGAATCTATCTGAATTCTCATATTTGTTAGAATCTAGACATGATATAAAATGGAATCTCTTATGATTTTATCAATGTCAGTGGTATTCTCTTAGGTCTATTATTGATTTTTTAAAATCTTTCTGTTGTGAAAGAAAAAAAAAAGGAAATTAATCAGTTTGTTCAATCACAGAAAGATTCTGAATACACTAGAATAGCTAGCTAACATTGCTAGAAATCTATGAATGCTTTTTTATGCATAGAGTTTTAAAGGCTATCTGTACATGCAGATTCTTCAGGAATACGACTATTTATTTATTTGTAACACATGGATATATTTCCATCGAATTACTTATTTGCATTTATTTCTATATTCAGTGAAAGATGATGAATTCTAAGACATTTTTTTTTAGAACAAAGTCTTTGAAAATTGTTGACAGTCATGGGCTGCCACTAAAAGTGAATCATCCTTGGTGTATATCAGCAAGAACTGGGAGATGCAGTATGTAAACTAGCTTATGAAAATATAAGAGTTTGTTGCAGAGTTCTCCCTTGGCAATATTTTTGGTTGATTTTTTCATTAAGAGCATTCCACTGGAGGAGATACTAGGTGTTGATGCAGTATTGTCTGTTTCTCCCATTCCAATAGGTAGAGGTAATGCAAAGACCAAAGGCAAAATGTTTCACGTACTCCTTTCCTTTCAGTCATAGATTCATAGATTCATAGATGCATTAGGTTGGAAAGGACCTACAAGATCATCTAGTCCAACCATCCTCCTATCACCATCCCTACCCACTAAACTACTAAATCAAATCCCTTAGCACCTCATCTAAACGCTTCTTGAACAGCGCTAGGGATGGTGCCTCAACCACCTCCCTAGGCAGGCCATTCCAGTGCCTGACCACTCTTTCAGAGAAAAAAAATTTCCCCAAATCTAATCTAAATCTTCCCCAGCACAACTTGTGGCCATTCCCTCTCATCCTGTCATTAGATATCTGGGAGAAGAGGCTGACCCCCTCCTCACCACAACCCCCCTTCAGGAAGTGGTAGAGTGCGATAAGGTCTCCTCTGAGCCTCCTTTTCTCCAGACTAAACAATCCCAGCTCCCTCAGCCGCTCCTCATAAGACTTGTGCTCCAGACCCCTCACCAGTTTTGTTGCCCTTCTCTGAACACGCTCCAGGGCCTCAATGTCTTTCTTGTAGTGAGGGGCCCAAAACTGAACACAGTACTCGAGGTGCGGCCGCACCAGAGCTGAGTACAGGGGGATGATCACCTCCCTGCTCCTGCTGGCTACACTATTTCTAATACAGGCCAGGATGCCGTTGGCCTTCTTGGCCACCTGGGCACACTGCCGGCTCATGTTAAGCCGAGCATCAACCAACACCCCCAGGTCCTTTTCCTCTATGCAGTCTTCAAGCCATTCTGCCCCAAGCCTATAGCATTGCATGGGGTTATTGTGGCCAAAGTGCAGGACCCGGCACTTGGCCTTATTGAACCTCATCCCATTGATCTCAGCCCAGCTATTCAGCCTATCCAGATCCCTCTGAAGGGCCTCCCTACCCTCAGGCAGATCAACACATCCTCCCAGCTTGGTGTCATCTGCAAACTTACTGAGGGTACACTCAATCCCCTCATCTAGGTCATCAATAAAGATATTAAACAAGATGGGCCCCAATACCGACCCCTGGGGGACACCACTCGTAACAGGACGCCAGCTGGACTTAACTCCATTAACCACTACCCGCTGGGCACGGCCCTCTAGCCAGTTCCCCACCCAGAGGAGAGTGAACCTGTCCACACCACGGGCTGCCAGTTTCCCCAGGAGAATACTGTGGGAGACCGTGTCAAAGGCCTTGCTGAAGTCCAGGTAGACTACATCAACAGCCTTTCCCTCATCTACCAGTCTGGTCACCCAGTCATAGAAGGAGATGAGGTTGGACAAGCACGACCTGCCCTTTGTGAACCCGTGCTGACTGGGTCTGATCCCCTGGTTGCCGTGCATGTGCCGTGTGATCTCCCTCAAGATCATCTGCTCCATAACTTTCCCTGATACCGAGGTCAGGCTGACAGGCCTGTAGTTCCCCGGATCTTCCTTATGACCTTTCTTGTAGATGGGAGTCACATCAGCCAGCCTCCAATCTTGTGGGACCTCTCCAGTAACCAGGAATGCTGATAGATGGTAGAAAGCGGCTTGGCAGTCACCTCTGCCAGCTCCCTCAGCACCCTTGGGTGGATCCCATCTGTTCCCATGGACTTGTGGCAGTTCAGATGGAGGAGCAGGTCTCTGACTGTCTCTGCTTGGATCACAGGGGGTGCATTATGCGCTTCATCCCAGACTTCCAGGTCAGGGCAAAAAATACCCTGAGGATAACTGCTCTGTCTCTTAAAGACAGATGTGAAGAAGGCATTGAGAACCTCAGCCTTTTCCTTATCCTCCGTCAAAACTAGTCAAAACTAATTTTCTTCCAAACCTAGTAAATACAAAGGAAAACATTGCAGAAACTTTTCACATTCACACAGTGAGAGAGGAATGCAGGGAGCCTTTTTTCAGGGTTATTACCAGAGGTAAATGCCCTGTCACTATAAAATGTAAATCTTTCAATCGAAAATTAGATTTTAAAAATTGGTGTTTAACGGGCAGTTTTGTTTCAAAGATTGCATGGTCTGAAGAAGTTGTTCCTTTCTGGATTCTGTCAAACAGAGGGCAGCAGCAAACTTTACTTTTACATTTCTGAAGATCGTTTTCAAGGTTAATTTCTAGCCAGCTCAGCTTCCTCTTAAAAAGAGAAAAAACAAAACAAACAAAACAAACAAAACAAACAAACAAAAAAAACAACCTCAAACTATCCTATTTGTCATGGTTTTATGATTTTTGTTATTGGAATTTCACATCATAACAATCCTGCAGTGCAGTGGGAGTTAAAGAGTTAGTGCTCCAGCTCCATAGATCATCCAAAGCTCCAGGTATACCTGTCTCAGAAGAGAAGTACTACATTCCCCAGAGGACTTTGAATTGCTTTGCATTTTTCTGTTTTCTGCTCAGAGGGAAAGATAAGAACTGTTTGTGTGTCACAAGACACAGTCTCTTCTCTTTTGGATCGACTCAGCAGTGGATGCTCGCTGTCGTCCCAACTTCAGCGTTTAACGTAAGGCCTTCAGTTTATCAGGCACTCTCTATTGCTCATTTTATTTGATTCATTAGCTTCAATTCCAATTATATTGAATAATATTGTGTTATTTTGCATTCCAATATCTTATTTAGTAAATTAGCTCTCCTCCTCGGCTCGCTGCCGCTGTTTTCTTTTTAGGTCCATCTCCCTTTTCCCTTTTTTCACTTTTCCCTTTCCCCACTTCTCCCTTTCTCCCCTTCCCCTTCCCCGGGGCACGGGACCATGGGCCCCATACCCCAATAATTACAAAAGTGGGCTGAACCAGCCCGTAAATCGTTGACACTATCTCATGCATGTACTCATAATTCACAGTCAACAACATGCACCTACATAAAATGTGTTACATAAATTATTGTCATTCAATAATCTGCCCCCATTTAACAGGCCTACTGCATGAAAGTCTATTTGGATGTGTTTTCTGTCCACTTTCTAGTAAAGAAATACAAGGTCCTCAATCATTTCATCTGAACTGGAGAAGGAACAAATTTAAACGCTATGAATTCAGTGTCATCGTAGGTAACTCAGAAAGAATTGCAGAAAGTTGTAAGAAACTAAAGTTCTGGAGAATTGCATTGTTACATCATTAACATTGGTCAATTTTGTTTGTTTCCTTGTATGGGAAATCCATATATTTTAGAACAGAAAGAAAACATATCATTGTAAGAGAGTATTCCTGCTTACATAATCCTTGTTATCCTTTGTAGTATTTGTATTTACGTTATAGGTAGGAAACTATTACAGGCACTATATAAACTCGTGGTTCCCACTTGAAATATCATAAATGGTTTTGTTATTTACCTCAACAAAAATAAATTGAAAATGAAATACTAGAGGCCCTTTTGTTTCAAAAACTACTTTAAAATGATTGGCAGAAATGAAGAAGAGTCAACACTAGCTGATCTATTTTAACATCAACAGCAAAAAAGACAAAATGGGATATCACCGATCTATGTGAATATGTAGTGTTGAAACTGAAGAAAATATGTAGATCCTACAACTAATAAGCATAAATTTCAACTGAAATAATTCCTGAAATAATCAGGAAATTAAAAGATGTTTCTAGTCTCTATTGGAGTGAGAGAAATTCAAAGGAGCTGCACAAATGAAAAACCTGGTTAAAGATGGAACTTCATATATTTTGAATGTCATTATATAATTTATTTGTGTATAATAAGTAGAGTGCTCAGTTGAGAGACCCAAAATATTTCTTCCTTATATGAAGGTTATTAATGACACAACAGCTAAACTCTTGTTTTTTAAAAAATCCTATAAACGCATTACCTAAGTCCACTCAATATTGAGGTGAGCAAGTATGATGTGAAAGTGGAATTAGACAATGACACTGCATAAACATATTAATAAATTTTATAGAAAGTATTATCTTTAATGTGTTTCATGTTGAAGCAGTTTTTCCAGCTTTTTAGAAAATGCAAAAATTTGAGAGTTACTTTCAACATCTGTTTAGGATTGCTTATTAATTTGCATTTCAAATCTGCTTCACATTTTTCCCATTCATAAAACTTCTGGGTTCAGGGGTTGAAAAAATTCAGAATATTACTCAGCTTTTTTTCTACAATGCAAAATAACCATTTTTTAAAACTCATTTCCTATAACCTGGTTTATAGTAATGTTGAGATTGATTTAATCTGATTTTTTTTACTGGCGAGTTTTTGAAGAGTAATTTCTTAATGACCTTTCACTGTCATGAAGGAAGATAAGTTGAATCACAGAGACAAGCTAATTTCAAGGAAATTTGCAGATATCTTTGAACTGAAATGTAATACATCATTAATAATAATCCTTTTTCCGTCAAAAAATAAAAAGGTAAAATGAGCATATTGCATGCAATTTAACATTCATTTTCTGGGCCAATGGTATACACTGCCTCTTTGATTCAAGCTTTCTTGTTTTCTCTTAAATTCATTGACCAGAAAAAAAGAAAAGCAAATAAGATAGAAATGAAGAAGCTAAAAAGATAATTTTCTTTAAATCTGAAGACAAGATGTTAATGATCTTAACTAACTGCTCTCAACAGGTAGCTTCATAACCAAAATTTCATTACTGTAGAAGGATTTTATGTATTCAAGATACTAGGGTAAGTAAATAAACCAACACCATAAAAATACTTTAGAGTGGTGGTTTTTGGGCAGTAATATGCACCCCAGGAATTATTTACCACTGTAAATATCTACGATACACAATTTCTTCCCTTTTTTTATTACTTTTTTGTTTGTTTGTTTCCACATACCCTGCAACGAAAGGAAGATTCACTTATCAGGAGTGGCTTACCACTAGAATGTCAGTTTTATGTTTATCTGTCTCTCTATAGAAAAGTAGATTTTAGGATGGAAAATAAATATTTCATTTTAAATGTTTGCTTCACATTTTAAAATTCTAAACTTACTTTGCTAGAGATTTGGAGATGTTATGCTAAGCTGGTAGTACATGTGTCCCTGTCACAAGAAAACTAGAAATGCCAATAGTGTTATGAAAATATCAGGAATAGGAGGGCTGTATATACATCAACATTCTGTATTAACATTAGGCAATTAGTTCAGTGAGCTTCAATACATGGTATTAAAAGGAGTATTCCATGCCATATGACATCAAGTAGAAGGAGTTGTGAATGGGCTGGGTGTTCATCTCTCTCTTGCACGGCTCAGAGGGCTAGCTGGGCATTGATTGATACGTGGTGAACGATGGCTAGTGCATCACTTGTCATTTACATTCATTTATATATGCATATGTTATAATTATTATCCTTTTCATTTTCTTAGTAAATACTTTTATCTCAACCCCTGAGTTCTGTGGTCGAGGGAGGTGAGTACTGTGTCCAGTTCTGGGTTGCCCAGTACAAAAAAGACAGGGTTCTCCTGGAAAGAGTTCAGTGGAGGGCCATGAAGATGATAAAGGTGCTGGAGCATCTCCCTTATGAGGAAAGGCTGGGTCTGTTCAGCCTT
Organism: Odontophorus gujanensis; assembly: GCA_013399175.1. Taxonomy (NCBI): domain Eukaryota; kingdom Metazoa; phylum Chordata; class Aves; order Galliformes; family Odontophoridae; genus Odontophorus; species Odontophorus gujanensis. The sequence continues at coordinate 83,738 of VXAB01010770.1, read as the reverse complement.
AAGAAAAGAAGTTTGAAATGGGATCTGATCCAAGCCTATACATTTCTAAGGTGAAGGAGGCAAAGTGACAAGACCAGACTCTTTTCAGTGATGTGTGGCAATAGAAGAAGAGGAAATGGCCACGAACAGAAACATAGGAAGTTCCACACAAATGTGTCTAAGAACTTCTTCACAGCAAAAGTGATGGAGTGCTGGAACAGGCTGCCCAGAGAGGTTGTGGAGTCTCCTTCTCTGGAGATGTTCAAGACCAACCTGGACACCTGTGCAACCTGGTCTAGGCAATCTGCTGTGGCAGGGGGGTTGGACTAGATGATCTTTAAAGGTCCCTTCCAATCCCTACAGTTCTGTGATTCTGTGATCTTCTGAAAAAATTCCAGCTGCAAGCAATGCCACCTGAGCATTTATTGTAAAAGCTAAGGAGTCTGGGACAGACTCATCACTTCCTCATTCAACTTTGTACACATATGCAATGACCATTTCCATCAGGTATACAAAGTTTGTTTATTTCCATTGATATAGATGTTTATGAACATTTTAGTGGAATTGTAAAGCAAATTTCCTCACTCTCACAATAGCTTTTAATCATTCAACCATATTCTCCATAGCTTTAATTATTTATAACCTGACAGATTTTTTTTCTTGGAGGATAGGAGTTTAAGTAGATCTCTATCCATTTTAAAAATACAATTAAGCATCATACTATATTAAGAAATTAAGAATTTAAGAGATCAAGATACAGCATATTTCCTATAAAATGTAGGTCAATAGTTTCACCCATAAGCCAGATTTCTTCCATGAAAACATCTTTAGAATTATGTCTATGAAGGGAAAAGTTATATATGCATTATAGCTACAGCTTGTCATTATTGAAAAGTGTACATGACAATCAAGTTCAAGCTGTTGAAGCAGTCTTGTCCCCTCATGAAACACAAAGCTAATTTAGCAATTAGATCCATTGGATACTACAAACTGCTTGTTCCCCAGACAATTATAAAACTAAGAAATTACAATTATTGTCAAATTATTTGTTTAAGATATACTTTATCAAGTCTAAAATTTAGTTACTCATTTGTGACAGTCATGACATGACAACCACCTGTTATGATGAGTACATTACACTGGAGTTCTGAGTAAGTGAGTGATCAAGTGAGAAGAGATCAAGCTGAAATAGTTTAAGTATTGGCGGTTGAAGCTTACCTATTTTACTTAATAAAGTTATAAGAGTATAATAAAAAAAAAATGAGGCACGTACACAGTATATATTGGAAGTGTCCTAAATACAGTTTGTGCATAAGTAGATACTGTAACTTTACGCAGAAAAGTTTCTGTGATCTTGTTTAAGCAATACATGCACTTTTTAACATTAATTTAATAACTTTCAACATAAATATTTTTTTTTACTTATATTCTCTGCAGAAAAAATTGTACTTCTGGGACAAATTGAAGCTGAATTGCTTTAGGTAAAAACCTCTCCCTTTAGAATTGTAACTGCTGCTTGGGTCCTATGTGTGTTTTGTAGAATGTTTAATGGTGTATTTTCAAATACAGATGTTCATAAAAACACTCCTGGGGTATGCATGGCTGCACTTGCAACATTCCTATTGACTGACGTTTAGTTTTGTTCCATTCTCCACAGTTCTTGAAAGAAAGAGGGAAAGAAGGAGGGAAAGAATGTCTCCACTGAGTGCAGACAGCTATCCCCGAGAACTGTATTTAGTCAAAATGCAAACAGAATAACATGTTATGTCACTATGAAGTTATGTCTTCAACTGTTACAGAATACATCAAATTAACCATACGTTAAATAAATCTTTCTTATAAATAAGGAGAGATACAGCAAAGTGGGAATTCATCATCACGGAAAGGGAGTCCAAAATCTGCTACTTCATTGATCTGTATGCTATTCCTCACTAACATTAGGTCAGCAATTCTTCTCTGTTGCTATTATCTCTCAACTTTTCTATATCACTGATCTCTTTCTGTAAATTCCTAATACACAAAACAGCCCATTCATTCACATCTTCCTGACAACCATCATGCACACTTAACCCTCACTTCATAATGCTTATAGATGATATTCAGAGCTGCTTCGATCATATTTGTTTTATTGTTGAATTGGGTTCCGTTTAATGAGATGATGATCATATGAACCTCCTGCAACTGCATTGGCCCAGGACTGTTATTGCTTGGTCACTAGTGCCCAACCCAGTTCCCAAGGACCCAGGGACTCTGCCCCAGATGAGGGATGCATCTGCCGCTGTCCCTTTGCAGGTTCAGTGTGTAGCAAAGCTGAACACATAATTCAGGGTCACACAAACACACATGAAAGGAGACAGGTTCAGTGTGTAGCAAAGCTGAACACATAATTCAGGGTCACACAAACACACATGAAAGGAGACAGGGCTCTGACATGACTGGTCACACAGGCTACCCCTGCCACATACTGCTTTCAACAACACTTACGCACAGAACTGTCATAGAACACAGCCACAGCCAAGTCCTTTTCCTCCTCTTCAGCTTATTTGGGACACATGGAGGAAAGGCAAAAGGACACTTCAAGTTCCACTTTTCCACTTGCTTCTTTTGTTATCAGGGTTATTCTTTGTGCATCTTGACACTTTAACGCTGACTGGTAGCTAAAATTTTACCTCACATAAGCATCCACATAAGGGAAAAGAAACATCAGAATAAAGTAAGATGTCTTGAACAATTTTTTATATAAGAAAGCAAATGTATCACTGCTAACAGTCAGACAATATATACTTGGGACAAAAGAGGTATTTATTTTAGAATTAGAGTATGTCTTAAAGTCAAAATTTTCAAAGATAAATACTTTTGCTTTTGATGTAATAAGGAGCAAGGTCATTGCAGGGCTCATCGAATCACCATATAAAACAAACTGACAATTTCATCCCATTGCGTATGACATATAATGGAGAAGATCAGTATAGGAATTCGATGCTCTCAGAGGAAGAATTTTAGAAACAGGTTAATTTTTTTTTCTTTCAACCTATTTAACTTCAAAGTTTTTGTCTATTTAAGTATCCAACAGTGATACATTCCTGCATCTTTTAGCTCTCATTTCATCTTATATTATTCCCTAATGGATAGTAAATTTGTTTTTTACAGACCTATGTATAAGTAGATACATCTGAATTATTTTCTGTATGTAGGCACACACATATATAGAGAGATTGTATATATGTATATGTATACTTCATAGTGGTAAATTCCAGTATATAGTCTTGTGCCCAAATTCTGTCAACATAGCATTAAGAATACGGGAAAAAAAGTAAACAGAATCTTAAATATTTATTTCTCATGGATGGATAAGACAATATATAACCATTATAAGCTAAAATAACTCTGGATGGAGGAATGGATGGTATAAACAAATACATGATAATGCTCATAAATTTCACAAAAAAGCTCTAGCAAATAAACTCATATTCAGGCTCTCTCAGAAATGTATAAAGCCCTGAGACATTCCCCATATACATAGAATATTGGTAATCCCTATACAGGATGTGGAGAGAAGGTACTGACTGCAGGAAGTATGGTTTGAACACTACATAATTTATTTGCATATTATTAACTATCATTTCATTATTTCTAAACGTATTATGCCATATTTTGTGAGTGTATTTGTATTATTGGTAAATTTCTACTATAAAAACAGATTCCCAATAAAATTTGAATATCCTTTTCCCCTCAACACTTTTTTTTTTTTAGGAGAAAACACTGCACTGCAAACCTGTACACCACTGATTTTTTTAAAACAGATTGTTCCTTGGAATGAGACAACTGTCTTAATAAATTGCAAATGCATATATTTTAGTTAAATAAAATATTTCTACTGTGCAGTAATCTGGCTGTAAACAGTACTCCATTCTTATAAATCAGTCCTAATATTCATGGCACTTTCATTAATGTGCTTACAATAAATATAGTAAGGGAGACATAAACACATTAATAATACAATAATACACGCTACACTTAATAGCTTATGCCCTTGGAAATTCTTATCTAGCTCCTACAAAAGTCAATGAAAAATCTGCATTTGACTGCATTTGAAGAAAACCTGAACCATTGTATGTACAAATTCGTTCAACATAAAATGTTAAATTACTGAGGTATTGCTCTTCATTGCCTTTTATTTCCATGTTATGACAAGTCAGTGCTCTTTGCAAGTGTGTTGTGGTTGAACACAAGAGGTGGCTCAGCGGTATACAGTTATACAATAATAAAATAAGAGAACCCTTAGATTTGGAAGGGACCATTAAAGTTCATCTAGTCTAACTCCCCTGAAATGATCAGGGACATCCACAGCTAAATCAGGTTGTTCAGAGCTCCGTCCAGCCTGACCTTGAGAGTCTCCAGGGACAGGGTATCAACCACATCTCTGGTCAACCTGTTCAAGTGCTTCACCACTCTCACTGTATAAGACTTTTTCTTTATATCCAATATAATTCTACCCTCTCTAAGACTAAAACCATTTCCCCTTGTCCTGTTGCCACAAACACTGCTAAAGGTCTGTCCCCTCTTTCTTGTAGCTCCCCTTTAAATACTGAAAGATTGTTATCAGGTCACCTTGGAGCCTTTTATTCTCCAGGCTGAACAGCCCCAACTCTTTAGACTGTCCTCATAGGGGCGGTGTTCCATCCTTTGAATAACTTTTGTGGCCCTCCTCTGCATACACTCCAACGTTTCTATGTCTCTTCTGTACAGAGGACTCCATATCTGGATGCAGTACTCCAGGTGAGGCCACACCAGTGCAGAGTAGAGGAGCAGGATCAGCTCCCTTGGTCCGCTGACCAAGTTTCTTAGCTTCTTTGCATCCAGCACCCCAGGATATATTTGGCTTTCTGGGCTGCAGGAGCACATTTCTGGCTCACGTCCAGCTTCCTATCCACTAGTACCCTAAAGTCCTTTTCAGCAGGGCTTTTCTCAGTCCTTTCATCCCCCAGCTTGTATTGATAGAGGGTGGTGCCTTGACTCAGGAGCAAGATCTTGAATTTGGGTTTGTTGAACCTCATGAGGCTCTCCTGGGCCCACTCCTCATGTCTGTCTAGGTTTCTCTGGATGACATCCTGTCCCTCTTGTGTGTTGACAACACCACATAGCTTGGTGACATCCACAAACTTGCTGAGGGTGCACTCAAACCTAATGTCCGTGTAATTGTTAGAGTATCAGCCCCAGCACTGTGCACTGAGCCCTGAGAGATATCATTCACAACTGACCTCCATCCTTGAGTCGTTAACCATCACGCTCTATGTTTGATCTTACAACCAGTTCTTTGTCCATTGAACAGAACCCCCACCAAGTTCATTATCCTTCTGATTTGTAGAGAAGGATGTTGTGGGTTACCATGCCAAAGCCCCATTGTAGTTGAGATAGATGACAACAGCGGCTCTTCTGTTATCTTCTGATGGGGTGACATCATCATAGAAGGCTGGTCAAGCAGGATTTCATAGAATCATAGAATCACAAAATTGTTTGAGTTAGAACACAATTAAGATCATCTAGTTCCAACCCTCTGTTATAGGCAGGGACACATACCACTAGACAAAGTTGCTCAAAGCATCTCCCAGCCTGGTCTTGAACACCTACAGAGAAGGGACTTTCACAACCTCAGCAGGCAACCTGTTCCAGTCTCTCACCATCCTCACAGTAAAGAATTTCTTTCTAATATCTATTCTAAATCTACCCTCTTCCTTTCTTGCCCTTGGTGAAGCCATGCTGGTTCTCCTGTACCACCTCTCTGTCTTCCATGTGCCTTTGCATGGCTTCCAGGAAGATCTGCTCTATAAGTCATTCACTCATTCCTTCCCACCCAATGGGATGGGGAAGAGAATAAAAATTAAAAATAAAAATAAAAATAAAAATAAAAATAAATAATAATAATAAAACAAAGTAGAACACATGGGTTGAGATAGAACTTAGATGGAGAAAATTAAAAGAATAATAATTATGATAAGGTATATCTAAATATATACACAACAAGAATTGTACAAGAATTGCTCACCACTCCCCATCTGATGCCCAAATAGACCCCCAAGCAGCCAAAGAGACAGATGAACTTCAACTACCTTCAAAATTCCTTCCATTTTATGTCATATGTTATGGAATATCTCTTTGGCCAGTTTAAGTCTGCTGTCCCAGTTCTGTTCCCTCCTGGTTCCTGTGGTCCTTAACTGTGACTGGGCTTAGCTCCTTATAACACTGCTTAGCAGCAACTACAAACATCAGTGTGTTATCAACATTGTTTTTCTCCTTGAACCAAAATATTGCACCATATCAGACACTCTGAAGAAAACAATTCCATCCCAGCAGGAACCAAAACAAGATACTTAATAAAAACCATGGCAATAGCACAATTTGCAAGTCAGATGTGACACCGAATGAAATACCCTTTTTAAAAATACGTAAATAATAAGATTCTTTTTTTCAGTATGCATTAGAGAAATAGAATAATAACCAATGGAAAATATCTATATGAAATTACTTTAAGCAAATTAAAAAAGCTATATTAAGGGTTTTTTTCAGTTCAAACTAAATATTTAGATTTATTTTATCATGTTATGGCTGCATTTTTGGCTTTTTTAATTCATATTTCCTTACATTTTATTTAATTTTCTGAAAGTTTGTAGGTTTCTTTTTGTAAGCAATGGTATCTACAAGCACACACCTGTGTGTACATGTAGACATTGAATAGAAGAATATACTCTGCTTTCACAAAGATACTGCACATTCTATAACATCCTACTTTTTGTAAGAACTGTTAAGAACATTTCTTAATAGGAATGTGTACAATTAGACAAGGTGGATTAAAAATTACGGTAGTTAAGAGCTGCTTAGATGTTCAGTAAGTGCTGAGGTATTTTATGAAAATTGCATGGAAATTGCTGCCATTACCATGTCTTCATCAAACCCACTAATGGACATTTTAATCATATCTGCTTTTCTCTTCAGAAAGGGTTATTGCGACCAGCAGCAGTGTGACAAGGAGAAAATTCAAGAAGAAAACGTGTTACTTTTGAAAAGAAAATGAGAACTGATAGAAACTCGCACACAAGGCAACCGTAAGATTTCCCCTGGAGGAAACCAGGGAAGTGAATAGGAACTGAAGACTTAAGCCTAAACTCTTGTCAACTCTGTATCATTTTTTTTTTTTTTAAGAACATTTATGTTTATTTTGCCCTCTGGAAGCAGAGAGTATACTCGTAGTTTTAATGATAACTGCCTAAAGTAAGGAAACAGGCAACATAATACTATTCTTTTTCATACCTCAGTGACCTTGAATGAGGTAATAAAACTATACAAATATGATGTAAATTTATTCCAGTGTCTGACACCTACTCACTCAAGTTTACTGGAAGAAAGGGATCATGTAAAACAATGTACTTTGCTATCACAAGGCAGCAAAGAGAAATATGTTGGAAGAACACCTGAGGAATTGTGTCGAGTATCAAATTAAAACAGCAATACAGCTGGAAGCTAACACAAAGAACATGGACACAGTAATACAGTGACAGAAAGGTAAATAGTTTGCACTGATTTTTCACATATGATTTCAAAGCATGTTGGAGAGCTTTTCCTTCAGAAAGGAATAAATTTGCTTATTTTTAAAACTGTGTACTTGTTTTAGTAAGTGCAAGTTCTGGATCTGTGACTAAAACAGCAATGGTTGTCAACATATGAATGTTACACCAGTTGGAGCACAGTGTTTGCACAGCATCAGGGATTGCTTGGTTTTTCATGCTGTTCCACTAGTACCTAGGTGGTATGCAAGATACTGAGAGGGGACATAGGCAGAATAGCTGACCCCAAGTAACCAAAAGGATATTCCATACCACGTGACAATGTTAAAAGCTTGGGGAAAGAAGGAGGAAGAGAGGACATTTGGGGTTATAGACTTCATCTTCCCCAATAACTGCCTTGCATTCTGAGGCCTTGCTTTCCAGCAAGTGGCTAAGCATTTGCCTGCTGATTGGAGACGTTGAGCAAATGCCTCATTTTCCTTGCTTGCATGTGCAGCTTTGCTTTAATATTATACCATCTTAATCTTGATTCATGAGTTTTTCCCCCATTCACCTTTCTGATTTTCTCTCCTATTCCAATTGAGGTTGTGCAAGGAAGCAGTTAGGGGCTTAGCTGTGAGCCAATGTCAACACACTGCAACACTGCATATATATTTTGAACTCGATTTTTAATTGTGGAACATTGATTTTATAAATCCATCATGCAGCCAGAAGCCATTCTACTTTGGTTTAATATTCATGTTCAGGAAATGTACTCAGTGTTAAAGTTGTGTCTGTTTTTTCTTTTTTGTTTTGTTTTGTTTTTGTTTTTTTGGTTTTTATTTTGTTTTGTTTGTTTGTTTTATTTGTTTGTCTGTTTGTTTGTTTTTAATGTTTAAAGATGTGAAGTCTCTTCCAAATCTGCTACCTACTTTGGAAAGAGAATGTCTTACTCTCCATTAACCTTATTGTTTTAATTATCTTTATTATTTTCCTCACTTTCTGGAGTTATTAAACTGATGCTGAGAGCAATTTTCCAATCTCTTAACAGCTGACCTAAGGTTATGATAGAAAATATGCTCAATTAGCACCTTTCGTATGAACTGAACAAGAAACCAGATGAATTTTAATGCTGATACCATTAATGTGCTGCTTCCTCTGTAGACAACTCCAGTCTAATTGAAGTCATGTCATATGTGAGTACTGCAACTGTTTCTGAAAGATCCTTTTGAAGCTAAAATTGTCAGACAAGACAAACAACAGTCTCCTGCTTCGTTAAAAGCATAAGTGGAAGAATGCAGATGGAGTTATTGTCTACAGAGAAAAATAAAAAAAGCATGTGACATTAATGTTAGATAATAATATTAGATACCCGTAGTTACTATGCATGCACATGTGTACATTTACTCACTAAAGGTTTACCATTCTACTTGTTTCTATAGGGCACTGTATATTGAATAGAAGATGGAGGTAACAATTTGATATATTTGATTGATTACAGAATAACTGTGAGAGGACTAAAAGCATTAAATTTTAATTTCTAAATGCTAGATTTCTTTCTTTATATATATCACATCACTCTTTAAGCAGACTTGAAACATATTTTTTAAAAAAGGAAATGTAGATTGAAAGTGTATGTCAAATGAATTAATCCACTTGAGTGATATTCTATTTTCTGAATAAAATTTTGTCTGTCCTCCAGAAATATCCAGCTGTGTAGATAGACTGACAGTCTATACATCTATTTCATTTGTTTTTTTACCTCAGTATGATGTATCACTACACCTAGCATCTCTCCACAGAATGGTAACATTGAAAATAATTCTGGTGTAACACCTGAATTTATGTAAAATATACTGAATTTGCTGTATGGTTTTATTTCAGAAATTAGCTCATTGATGTTAGTCTAAGTTTAATTTTTATGAATGGGAGGAAACAAATGTAGCAAAGTCAAACCTAAAGATTAAATTGCCATACTAAACTGCATCCTCATCTCCACATGTATATACATAGCAGAATGCATCATTTCAATACAGTATACTCATATTTTATAAATACTGTTTACAGAAAATGAAAATGTACATTTATTAGTGTTTATGTTTATAAGCTATCAATGAATGTGTTTGTAATGTTACTGCGTATTATTAGAGACTGAGTAAGAGGAGAAATATCATACAACAAGGAAAAGGTGTTCTCAGTCTACTTAGCTGTTCTTACTTTTCTGAACATATACACTTTTCTCTCTCATTGTGAAGATTTTAACATGGAAACAACAATCTAAATGGTGCTTCTATGTGATAATATCTGTTAGACAGCAATGAAAAATAATAAAGTATTTCAATACTTCACTAGAACACTCTTGGCCTCCAAAAACTTGTGATTCAATAGCATTGTCTTTGGATTTAGTCCCAAGTGGATTAATCATTATAAATTTGTCTACCAATTTCTGAATCAAGTAAAACCTTTGAATTCCCAGAGCCTCCAACTCTTCAGAAATAATTCTATTTTTAATTTGACCTTCCTTCCTGATAGTTTAGTTTATGCCTCAGCTTTTGCATAAGAAAAAATTTTTCATGGTAAGAATTTAAAATCACCTAGGATTTAACAGTTTTCTCACACCTTTGATCTTAATTATCATTTATTTCAAGATGATAGAGCCCTCAGCCATTCTGTTGTTTGTTACACTGAAGAAAGACCATATCTTCAACTACATTTTTACTCTTCTCTTGATTTTCTACTGTATCTGTTTTGAGACTGCAAGGACCATGTTTGCTGGAACCCACTTCAGCAGCAATCCTCCCTAGACCAAGTTCCCATACAACTTGTACCCTTCTGGCAGATGGCTTCAAAGAGCAAGCTTTGATGTTTTGTATGGCATCCCTACCTTTTGCAAAGCCTGTTTGTACTTTTCCCAACTCATACTTATCAAGGTGATTGTTGCTTTGGTTCTTGGTATCAATAATAAAATACTGGGCATTTTACAAAATGCAGCTTGTTTAGAGATAGCAGTAATGAAAGCCAAAAGACGTTTCTTGTAGAAAAATGGTAATTGGTATCAATAATAAAAGCAAATATGATAATGAGTTTTTCATTTGACGTATACTCAGCATAGATAGATAATTATTAATTCTATTGTATTAAGCACTGTTTTACCTAATTATGAACACTGAAGAGTTTTGATTGACTAGATTAGACAAGAATGACTAACTCCTACTGAAATGAAAAATTGCTTAGAGGATAATCAAGAGAAGGAACAATGCACATTATGATGGATAACTTTGAACAATGCAGATTTTTTGCAGTAACACTGGGATGTACATTGAAGTCAGCAATAGATCTAAATTCTGTCTTAACTGAATATGATTACTACCTGTCTGAACAAATTTGTCTTTGGATGAATTTTATAATCAAATAAGACAATACTGATAGATTTGTAGTTGAATTTGCTATTGAGTCTGTACATTTGAAAAGAATCCAGTGTTCATGTTAAATGTAAATATGTTCATCAAGAGAGATTTATTTTGAACAGAGTGAAAGGCATACTTTATATGAGATGTTCAATATGAATTAGTTTTGATTTTTGATAGTTAATCAATTTCAATTTGATCTGGCATGAGATTCAAGCAATCTTTTCATTGTAAATGTTTATCATTTCTGAAGACTTTGCAATACTACGCAGAAAGCAGTAATGATCAAAGGACTGTTGCCACTAGGAAGCTTCTGCTAAAGGTGTAATAAATCTTGTAGGTTCAGTTCTACCACTTTTATGTTCATGAGTTCACAATGTGACTAGTTTTTCAACAGAGTAAAGAAACAATGAAAACTTATATCAGTATCTCTCCTCTTATGCAGCAGTATCGCTGGAAAACAGCAGATGCTTATTTGCATATTTAATAAGCTATTCCAAAGTTATGTAGCTAGTGTCAAATATGTAATTTGGGTTTTTGACTCCTCTCTTTACTCATAGATTTTGAATTCAAGTATTTCCTTTGCATGAAAAAGGAATAAAAGACTTGTTAATGAAGTCAGATTCATTTGTTCAAACAATGTAAATCAAACCTTACTTCTGTGAAATCAATTTATAGTTACAGGTCAACAATTCTACAGCATTACTGTATTCAGAACAGCAAAAACTATTGCACTGCATTCTTATATTTAACGGCATATGCAAGTAAAAATACCTGTGACCTACCACTGTGGAATAGTCTGTGTTCAGAAAATGGGCAAATACTAATGCTAGGAAAAAATCTGTTTAACAATTCAAATACTTCCACTAGCTTATTTTCAGGGTGATACACTTCATGCATTGTATTTCTACAATTTCCTGACTATTCTCTAAAGCATTTTCATTCACTGAGTGCAGCAGAAAAATGTGAATGTTTCATGGATGAACTATTTGAAGCAGAATACTTAACGTTTTAATACTTAACATTTATGCTATGACAAATTACTGTACACCTTATATATTCCACTTTTCTTAAACACTATTAAAACTACTGTTTAATATTTGTGTTGAAGATTTGTACAATCTTTTAGTTTTTCATATATTTTTATCTGCATCACAATAATTTTAATTTCCACTGTTTACAGGTGATACACATGCACTTTTAGTAGTGCTTTATCAGATCTATAACAAAGTTTTTAATTGAAAAAAACAAAACTACATAAATTTGCTACTTACCAAATTACAAGTTTTCCAAGCCAATTTTCAATGTTTTAAAAAATTGTTCTAGGATAAACAAAGCCAGGAATTTATTGACTATTTACTGTGTTAGATATTGTATTTCTCTTGAAGCAGTGAATCAATCTTCTTCATTTCAAAGAAAGCACTGTTGTCACATTCACTGTGTTCATCTTCCATACACTAATACTTCATGTATCGACAGTTTTTCTCTATAATTTTCATTACAGAATTGAGAGCCATTGGTTCTAATACTCACAGTTGCTAATGACTGAGCCAAAACAGTTGGATAAGTCTATCATTATGTAAATGGAATTGGATGTTATTTTCTGCAATAATGTAACAGAAGATCTGGGAAATGTGACTAAGAAGCTTTATTGAAAAGTAGTCTGACAATAACAAAATTTTGATTTATTTATTGATATTTTGCACATAGACAGAAGTGGTAAGTTTTTTAGGAATTATGTATGGACTATAGAAGATTCAAATAGTCTTATGTTAAACTTGTCCTAAGCTTCCTGTTACTATGATCAGATTGTTGTCGGAACCAGAAGTGACTCTGATCATTTCTGGTCTGCACTACATATGAGCAAAGATAATGTTTCAGAAAGAGCATTGCTATGATGTGTAAACATGACTATAACAAATAAACTATCAATCAAAAATGTATCTTTCATAGGAGAAATCAATTTCCTCCAAAAGCAATTTCCTCATTCTAGTAATTTAAAAATTGTGACTATTTGGTTTAATTGCAGGTTTATGTTTAACACTGCAGGTGATTAGCTTGTATAAGGGATTAGATTTAGGTGAAAAATCTCACCTTTGTATAAAATCCGAGCCTCTTTACAATAGTGTTCAAAAACTCTTATGTATGTTGAGTGTCTAAAATCCTTCATGTGAAAAATGAAAATGAGGGAAATCAAAGCATAATCATCCTGTGGATACGACAGTGTTTGAGAATCTTAACTGTCCATATCCTTTTAGTATAAAGTTATTGTTAGAACATTTTGATAAAATGCAGTGCTGTTAAAATACTAAAGACTCATCATGCAATTGTTTAATGATACAAAAGAACTTTTGCCATAACAAAACCAAAGCATTAAATACAATAGAAACAAATAATCACTACACAACTTTTTATTTTGCATTTGTGAATTTAACCCATACTGGAGTTATTTAAAAGGTTAAGGTACTTTGAAACCATTCATGCTTCAGAAGCTACTGACAAAGGTGTAGTTCTTCTGTGGAAACCCTTTCAACAATCCTGAATTTTTTTCCTGTAATGATGTTTTTTAGTTGTGGAAATAGAGTAAGTTGTCCTTTATGCTTTCTGTCACATCCAATACTGCTATAAAATGGCAATTCCACGTTCATATCATAAAGGTTACCATAACTTTATTTGACAATAAGGGAAGAATTTTACTGATAACTCAATGAAATATCAGTTCACATTCATTCTGTTTTATTCCAGCATTTAAACTTGTCTAAAGACATCTAAATTAAAGACTCGTATGAAGTTAGTCCAGTCACTAGTGTATCTCTGAACAAACAATGAATTAAGATAAAAATAACAACAACAAATAAATATAAACATAAAAGTACCAAGGGATATGGAAAGAGCTTTTATTAATCCAAGTCAAGAGGTTCATGTTTCATTTTTTAAAGACCCAGCAGAGACAAAAACGCTACTTTTCTAAAACTATGCTGCTCTTGGCAGACACAATAGATGATTTAATCCAAGAGAATATAGCAGCATACTCAAAACACTCCTCAACATTGTAGTCCATTGCCTTCAGATTATTTTTAATCAATAATAATCAAAAGACAAATTTTAAAGAGCACTGAAAAGTTTAGAAACCTGCACATTCATGTACACTAATGCATTCTGCTGAGGTTGTGTTCACTGGTAAAAGTCTTCAATAGGGGGATATCAATTTATTTAGCATTTTGTTCATTTTTAAATGCATCACAGATACTTGTCATACTGAGTATGCACTCCTCCTTTCTATATTTTTAGGAAATGAGTTGATAGTTCCGTAAGTATATTAGTTTCTGTGTACATGTTCAGGTAGCAGATCAAAGGTCAAGAATTACTGAGTATGTATATCATTATTATTTGTATTATAGACAATTGTGGTCTGTTTGATGTGTGTCTGGTTGACAACAATAAAAGAAAAAGGAGGAGAAAATGAAGAAAATCATACTTCATCCACATGAAAACCCTAGTACACTTAACACACATTTCTATCACTAGCTAAAAAATTCAGACAAATCTTTCTCAGCTGTTAAACTGACTGCGTATGCCAAAAAAGGGTGAGACATCATAAGACAGAAAAGGACACCATCACCATTTGCTGTTGCTGAGAGAGTGCATGAATCTTTCATATCAATATTTTGCTGCGAGACAATGATGAACTTGCTGAGATGTTGAATCTTTTGTCGGAGACTAGCAAAGATAGACAACAGCAATCTGTCTACAGCAGACTAAGCAGCTCCAGTAGATTCACTATTTTAGTGAGACAAAGATATAAAAAGTTTCTATAGAGCAAGTTGGAGAAATATGTAAGTTCTCTGCTCTGTGCAAGGAAATAAGTGAAGGTGTGGAAACATTTTTGTAACGAAGAGGGAGGTGCCTGTTGCTGATGTATACACGTAAACAGAGCAGCAGAGTAAGATTTTTATGACTGGAGAGGTCAGCGTTCCCCTTTCTTTACTAGAAGTGGTACAAATTTAAGGCAGAGAAGCCAGGCTACAGAGTAGACAAATGCTGTATGCAGCATGAGATCTTTATGGCAATTATGAACTGTCTTTTATATATATTATACATATATGTGTACACATTTTTGTCCATTTTACACAGTATTGTTAGTGACTACATACAAAATACATAATGAAAGAACATTTTAGTTTTTCATTTGTCTTAACACACACAAATAAAATTTTAATATAAATGTTCTGGGTAAAACAATATCACATACTACTGTGAGAAAGGTAGGATAACATGATTTTACGTGGATGACATATCAGGACATGCCACAACACACCATGACGTCACAACACATGACAACATATCATGACATGTCAATTATCATGACATTTCACACCACATCATGTCATATAATGATGTAATGACACCTCACAATGTATCACATGACATCATTAAGGTTGAATTTGATGATCTTAGCAGGTTTTTTGTGACCTTAATTATTCCATGTAAGTCACCTGAATGTATTTTACAGGAATTGATTATTTTGGCATGTATCAAAGTAAATCATCAGTTAAAATTTTAAATAAAGTAGAAAATCATATATTTTCAATTAGTAGTTTTATATTGTTTAACTAATTTGGCCTGTCTGAAATATGAACAGTTTATTGAAGAAGTTGGAGAAATTTTAGACCAAAGGTTTATGTAAGACTGTTAAAACCAGAGATGTGGATATAAATCCTTGCACAGAAAAAGCCCGTGCTGTAATTGCTAGAAATTCAGAACAAACAGAATATTTCCTGTACTCCAATATACTTCTAGATTCTGACCCCATCAGAAGCAGGATGCAGGGCTGGCCAGCCTATTTTTATGTTCTAACACTCCTTGAAAATATTATATTTGTATTTTCCACAAGTCAGAGTCTTATTGTAGGTTAAACATTTTTGTACCAGAAAAGAAAATAAGATCTACTACTGAATTTGACCTTATGATCTCAGTGTAGTGAAAATCAGTATGCAAGTACTATAAGTAGCCAAGATGAAATAGAATGAACTACAGTGTAAGTAGCTACAATGAAATAGAAGTAATAGAGGGCACAATGACACGTAATTGTTATATTTGTTTTTAGACATTTGTTTCTTGGTTTTGTTGTTGAGTTTATTTTTGCTGTTGTTTGGTTGCTTGCATACTTTGCGGTGTGGTTTGTATTATTTTTCTCCCTATCTCATTTCTGATCTATACGCAAAACCTCTTTTTTTACAATATTTAAAACTTACCTGCAGAATAAGATATCTACTTTTCACTGAAATGCACATTTGATTTGTTATGCTGTTTGTTTTTTTGTTTGCTGCAATTTCCAAATGCTGTCTTCTAATACAAGATGTATTTTTTATTCAAACATGATGCATTAAGTATGATGTTTTCACTATTAAACCCCGGTAAAATTTCTAGTTTAAAATTTCTGTCCACATTGAACCATATTTCTAGAATATTTCATGAATGAATTGGTCTTGAAAAGTGGAGTGTTGTGATTTTATTATAAAGGGTTATCGTTTTCGTTTGTTTTCGTTTGTTTCGTTTTTTTGTTTTTCATTTTTTTTTCCCAAAGATAGTAAAGAAGAATAGGTAATCAAATTGAAAAGTTCCCATTACTTTAGGCTTAATTTAACGAACTTATCGCTAACTTGCAGTCCTCAGGTATCTCTGATTCTAATTTTCTGAGTGAAGAACTGTATTTTATATTTATAACATGCTATACACTATGTAAGTAATGTAATTTAGAAATATATGTTAGACAGTTTTATATAGTGATGTAAAAATAATGCTGATTGGGCCAGCTGTTATGCTGGCTATTCATCTTTAAATCCAAAATATTTTTATATTCTGTTAACCAGCAGTGTCCCCCAAAGGGTCCGTCTTGGGAACAGTACTCTTTAACATCTTTATTGGTGACATAGATGATGGGATTGAGTGCACCCTCAGCAAGTTTGCTGAGAGAAGCAGTGCAGTAGATAAATCAGATGGAAGTGATGACATACAGAGGGACCTTAATAAACTCAAAAGGCAGGCCCTTGCGAACCTAATGAGGTTCAACAAAGCGAAGTGCAAGGATTTGCATTTGGGCCGAGGTAATCCCAGATGTGTATACAAACAAGAAGATCTCCTTGGGAGTAGCCCTGCTGTGAAGAAGGATTTAAGGCTTCAGTTAATGAAAAATTGAACATGAGCCAACAGTGTGCAATTGCAACCCAAAAAGCTACTGGTATCCTGGGTTTCACCAGAAGCTGAGTGGCCAGCAGGGTGAGGGAGGTGACTGTCTCCCTATACTCCATCCTCATGAGGCCCCAGTTGTAATTCAGAAACCAACTCTGGGGTTCCAACACAGGAAAAATATGGAGCTTTTGCAAAGGGTCCAGAGGGGGAACATAATGATGATTGGAGGGCAGGAGAAGATAGGTTGAAGGAACTGGGTTTGTTCAGCCTGGAAAAGAGAAGGCTACAGGGAGACTTAACTGTGGCCTTTCAGTATTTAAAGGAAGGAAATCAACTTTTTACAAGGGTAGATAGTGATAGGACAAGGGAAAATGGTTTTAAACTAAAGGAGGGGTGATTTAGACTAGATGACGGGGGAAAGGCTCAGACAGGCTGTGGATTTCCCATTCCTGGTGGTATTTAATGCCACGTTGGATGGGCGCCTGTGCAATCTGATCTAATATTTGATCTATTGGTTGGCAACTCTGCCTTTGGCAGGGGATTGGATCTTGATCCTTTAGGTCCCTTCCAACACAATCCATTCTAAAAAATTTTTCACTGAAATTCTTAACCAGAAACATAATAGGACCACTGGAGGTGGCTCCTTGCTTCATTTTTTGTGTTTTCCTTGTCTCACTGTTATAAGGAGCAGATAACTGCACAGTGTTTGCCCTTATCTTTGTCACCACAAATGAGATCTTATGAGTGAATAACAAGATAAATGAGGGTCTCATTTTTTTCCTCTTATTCCCTAGTGTAGAGGTCACACAGCAGTGACCTATAGTTCCACGTGACTCACTAGTTAGCAAACTAAAAAA
>VXAB01010770.1:19581-62149 GCA_013399175.1 Odontophorus gujanensis | reverse complement strand
TACACTGTTTTAACTAGCAGTATCAGCTAAAACAATTTTGTGTTTTCCCTTGCAGCACTGTAAAGGAGAGAGGAAGTTTTACACATACTATGTGAAAATGAAGCCTAGCTAAGAATCTTCTCAGTTTGAGACACTTCTGGAACAGCTAGGTTTGGCCTCTAGTGATTTTTTCATGAGAAGCAAAAGAGAAAAATAAAAGATTTTTCTTTTGCAGTGAAATTTCCTCTGAATTTTTTTGCAGTAATTTTTTCTCTATGAAAAGTTAAAACAACTCACTTCAGCAGTCTTTTTGATGGCACCACTTTGCTAATCCCCCCAGGCTTCCTCCATCTGAATGATTAGCACAAATGGGTGAGTACTTCTTTTGTGTTTGAGGGGTCTGATATTGTTTCATTTTCCTCCTATTACCAGCATGCCTTTTTATTTCAACACATCCAAATTACTTCTTCCTCCGTTTGTAATCTAACCTCTGCCTATCCTTTTTCCACTTCAATTAATTATGAATAAATCAAGTCTGTGTAATTTTCCTTATGGAAAAACTTGAATCCATTAGAATCTATTAAAACTATCTGTGATCTCTTGTCAGGACAAAATACCCTCCTTCATGTATCAAGAGATAACCACTAACCACTAACTTTTCAGAGGGTAGGATTTGATTTATTTACCAAATCTGGATGTTTCTTGTTGATATTTTTTCACTGTTGAGTTATGTAGAAATTGTAAATTTATGTTTATTAACAATGTTATTATTATTATTATTATTTGCTATCATAGCAGGAATAACTGCTAAAGCTTAAATGGGAAACTTTATGGAATATTGAGAAAACTAAGCTAAACAAATCTTTTAAAACATATACTGTTTATATCAGTAGGTAACGAAATAGCAGTAGTTTTCATTTTCTTATCAGTTCTAATAGTTTCTAATTCCAGTTCAAACATGAAAAAAGGAAATGATGTAATTCGTGTTCCCATCTTGCTGCAAAACAAGGAGGCTATTTTCTTTTTAGTCATTATTATTTCATTTTTCGGTAAGTGGTCAATTAAAATCTCCACTTGTACTTTACAAAGCCATGATTGTCACTGTACTAACATATGCAGATGGTAATTACTGTTTCATTTGCTGGCTGTACATCAAAAAAGGTAGCACAGAGCTTTTTAGTAAGTCAGCATTTCTTGTGCCTCTAAGAAAAGAAAGGAACAACAAAGATTACAGTCTGAAAGTAGGTCAGCATATCTTATTGTTTCTCTAGAAAAAAGAAACTGCAAAATGTGTTACAAGTTTCTCGTATATAACCATTTTAATATCCAAGTAATTTTAAGCTATTAAAAAAGCTATTTTATATAACTTTTTGTATAGAACATACGAGAACTTAAATGTAAACACAATATGTATATAACTAGTAATAACAATAATTCAAATTGAAAATCCTTTTATTTTAAAATGAACTGCTGATTTATTACTGAGAATTGTAAGTATTCAAAACAATCAGAAGAGGACTTCTCATGAAGTCAGATTATGTTATCACTGCCTATTGTGGAGACAAAAGCATCACTGTTTTCATAAAGGCAAATTCACAAAAGGTGCAATGGCAACTATTAAAAGCAATGATCTAGATACTACCTAGTGAGTAGCTGACAGAAGCTGGAAAGATACACTGAAGAGTTACTTTATAATTGAGGTCTTTCCCAAACATCTGCCAGCACCAGCTGTCAGAGAGATGTTAGAGAGCAAGATGGTTATTGTGGCTACGCCCCCATTATTTTGTAAACTGTTGTTTAGTAGAAGTAGTTTACCAAACTGAAGTAGCTGGTGATGGGGTGCCTAGAAGTATACTGTGAATATTATGGAGGTTATATGTCTGTATAGATGTAGTCTTCTCTCATATGTGAAATACCCTTCAATACTTGAGGTTCAATCTGTTTGAAGCAAAGTTGTCCCACAGACATTTGCTTTTATGACTGTGGGATCTCTGAAGGCTACGTATGGAAATGCCAGATTGTCCTTTTGCCATTTTATGCTGATAACTTCAGTAGTGCTACAAGGTCCTACAAGCTCGATTTCAGTTTTCAGTCATGTTTCTTCTTTTTTTTTTCATTATTATTATTATTATTATCATTATCATTATTATTATCATTACTATTATTATCATAGAATCATAGAATCATCAAGGTTGGAAAAGACCTAAAAGATCATCCAGTCCAACCATTCGTCTATCACCACTTATTGTTATTATTATTTATATTTCATTTTCAGAAAATGTCCTTGGAGTAGGCAATGGCTTAAAACATGAAAGCTGCTGCTGATTTCATGTAGTAGAAAAAGCTATCCCTAAAGGGGAAGAAAGCATCATCAGTAGCTCTAACTGAGGATGTGTGATCTTACCAGTGACAACGCAATACCTTATAGATGGTAGACACTTTAGGTTTGAGCCCAACTACCATGAATTAGGTGAAGGAGACAGCAGCCAGGTAGTAAATACAATGATGCCTGTAATTCTTCTCCTTATACTTTATCTGTATGCTAAGAAATTCAGCAGAGATCACTGAGTGACTCCACCAATCTCAAATGTGCATTATTGCTACAGAATTTGTGGAGGATGACTTCTCCTTAGTGCTAATCTACAATACTTTTAAAATTCATTTATAATCATCATACTGTCTGTGAAACCTGCCATACACCCATCTTGCGGAGGGCAGACTGGAAATTTGTACCGGAGTATAGCTGAGGCAAAAATGTTAATAGGGGCTTCATGCCTGTAGGCAAAACATGAATATCTGTATCCTGAGACATAAATGCAGGATGTATTCAGTGAATTACAGAAGACTATGCCCTTTAGTGTAGCCAGCTGGTTCATGATCCTTGGTTCAGTGAACCAGAGACTGAAATCAGGTCCATGTATAGCATACAATTTAAAATTAGAACGTATGTCTACTCATATGTCTGTTTCCATGCTCCTCACCATCCTATATATTTTTATTTTACCTTTTCTATGTCTTTTTCCAGCAACTGTTTCCTTATTTTTGGCACATATTTATATTTAATCCAGTTCATTGTTGAAACACTTTAAGTGAGGAATCCTATTCAGTAAGTCATTTACATAGGTTTTTTTTTATATATATTTCCACAAATTTTAGTGGTAAATTATAACTTATCTCAGCAGTATTTGCACTTTCTTTAATGTTCATATGATTAAAACCCAGATAATACTTTTTCTTAGTATTCTATCCTTTCTTCATCCTTCATTAATTTTCCTGATCATTCTTGCTCTAACTTTATTTCCCATATTTTGCTTTACTCATGTATATTTACATATATTTGTTTCCTTCATAATTCCTTTTTATAGTGCTTTGATGAAAAGTAATTCACTGGATTTGTATGAAGAATACATTTAAAGAAAGATGGGTGAAATTGAAAAAATCAGAAAATATCTCAGAGATTACTTAAAATATATAACTAAGAAAACCAGGTCTTCTAGATACAGAGGAATATTTTTGAAGTGTCCTATTCAAAAAGTATTATTGAACTCTGCAGACTGTAGCAATTATTATACCAATATCTAAATTGATTTTAAAAGAAATCAGATTCTGTGAAGAAACATTTACGTATTCATAATCATCACTGCTGCTTTTTTCATGAGGAACGTTGGTATACTTTCTAATAAAATAGTTGGCTTCACTCTTCAGTAATATTCATTATTGGTTTGTCTCACAAACACAGTCCGACTTTTCCTGAAGCAGTTTTTAGATGAAGCTGTGGCAACTCTAATGCTTTACAGCCAATGGGTTCACAGCGGAATCTTTTGTATTACATGAGTAGATGTGTGCATCATGTGGCATGTGTGCATGTCATATGACAGAAATTAAGAAAACATTAGCAGATGGAAAATAAAGATCCAAATAGGATATTAAATATCAAAATAACAACCAAAAAAAGACAGTATTTTTTTGTTAGGAGTTGGAGAGTATGGTCATTACCTTCTAAATAACTTAGCCTGGAATCCTTTTGCACCAAACCAAACTTATGTCGCTGACAGCTGGGTCTAACCATGGAGGGCATTGGTGTGCTGCCATGGAGCACATCATGTCCCCTGTGCTACAAGCCACAGTGAAACTGAACTCTGGAACATTTTACTGAGAGTTTATTAAGTTTGGTTGAGGATGGACTCCACTGATCCAAGGGTAAGATCTTCACTGGTATAGAGATCTTCCCTTATCGTCAAATACTTTCCAGAAAGATCTTCCTCTAAGATCTCTAGCCTCTATCTAAGACATGGTTAGAACATAAAAAAAAAATTACAAGGAGGAGAGAGTTAGGGAGTAAGGGAGTGAAGCTGAACCTGGAGAAGAATGAGAGATGTCTTTTCTCTAAATGTGTAAATATCTCTCTCCCATGTCTTTCCTTTTTTTTTTTTTTTTGAATAATTTGTTTCTATTCCACAATATTTGATAGTTACAAATTGTAATTAGTGATTAATTTACTCAAGTTGATACTGTTATGCCTATGACAGTAATCACTAAGTGTTCTTTCTGCTTTTATCCTGACTCATAATTTTTGTCACTATTTTCTTCCTATTTTCTCCTCCATTACAGGGAGAAGACGTATGAGTGACGGGCTATGTGGGTGCTTGTCTGTCAGATAGGCAAATGCACCACATCATGCAATGAAATTTTTAACACTCCTAAAAATGCCATCCAAAATGGTCACATAACTGAACTAAGCAACTGCATTTTCATTTCCACTGTTATGAAATATTCATTTTTCTTTTTCCTTCTTCATTTCTTCTTAAATATGTTTCTTAATTGAACATAAGGATTATTAGGTGGAAAATGAAAGTCTGCTCTGTACTTCTTAGCAAGTATTTCCTGCTCTTATGTTGTGATAATTTTTTTCTAAGATATTATCTGTCTAGATTCACAGGAACGTTTGGTGGAAATAAAGAATGATCTCATATCAATGAAATATTCATTGTCACTGAATACCTTTGCTTTGGTTGTGTCTGTATCTCGATTATGTGGGAGATGATTTAAGATGCGTTTCTGTGCTGTAAGTAACTATAAATTATTAAAGTAGATGAGAGTACAATTTATAAGGGTCACACAGTGCTGGCAGATACAGTCTCCAACTTCTTGTGTGGTATTCTTTTTTCAAGCCGTCTCATTAATGTTATTCTACCTTCCAATGCTTCTTTCTTGTAGTCTAAAATAAATGGTGGTGAATCTATGAATCCAAAATCTCAGCACCTGCACATACCTCCAATAATTGAACGTTTACACTAAAGGTCAATTTCCCAGGATTTTATAAAATTCTCTTGAATCTTTCTTTGAAGTGAACTGGGAATTGTATTTGGAAAAGTATTTTATCAAATTGCGATATAAAAATAAGCTTCAGTAGCTTTGGAATTCCACGATATAAGGGACAATGCTCCTGTATTGGTGAATTTGTATACTGTACACAATTGAGTTATAGTGTTGTCATGGGAACCATAATAAGCTTGGAGTTATTTCTCTTTGTAGAGTAGTTTCACGAACAATTTTCAAATACTTCTTAAATTTGAACTTAAGAATTCTTGGGTGATACTGCAAAGGTTAAGGCCTGAGATGGTCTTCAAAGAGAAGCACAACTAATGCATGAGTTTGAGATTATTTCAATGGTCTTTGTTTCTTATTCACCTGTATATTTATTTGACTTTTCATATATATAAGTAATCTTTTTATAGTCATTTGAAGTGAAGTGATTCCAGAAATTTACTACATTAACTGCCCTCAGTTTTTCCATCTTTTCTAGGATGCCCGTTAAGACTTTCTTTTAATGTATCCTAATTCTAATACAAATAGGACACAATTGTTTTATATAATCATTGATAATATGAGAAAAAAGAAGTCTCTTCCTGAGAGGAGTGTCAAGAGGAATTATCAGGAAGAGGAAAATAAACCTTCTATTTTTTTATGAGACGTAGATTCAAAGCAGGAATCAGAAATGTAGAATATCTCATTAAAATAGAAATGTCAAGCCTGAGATGAGTTCTGAAGGACAGAAAAGATCCCTCCTAAATACCATGGCACAGCTAGTTCATTAAGTTGGGTCTAGAATTGTTAACTAAGTTGTCAACTGGTGCTGAGACAGAATTACATTGAAACATCACTTTGATTTACTCTGTGGGTGTAAAGATTTAAATACCATCTTTTTGTACCTAATGAGAATTAGATATTGAACAAAATGTCTCAAAATGTCACTCAGTAGAGCATGTGCTGTTGAGAAATATTTCAGGAGGCAAATAGATAGAATCATTTTTCTAATGGTACAGAAGAGAACCATTTAGGTGATCTTTAAGGACATAAAATTAGAAAATGTAGTGAAATAATCAATTTCTCTTCATAAGGGAAGATTCAAAATACAGGAATCTAGTTTGAGAATTAGGAATATGTTATCTGTCCCTGTATTTCTTCAGTCTTTCTGCATTTTAGTTTATACATATGTATTTTTATATAAGAGAAACAGTGGTGGAGGTGATAAGTTACTTTTGTGCTGTCTTTGTGATTTCAAATTGTATTTTCCTACCGTTAACTGTAAGAAGAAATTAATCATTTTTAATAAAAGAAAACTGTAGGAGGAGAACTGATTTGAGCTAACTGAAATGCGTTTTAGTACATCCTTACTGTTTTAGATTTACTTGATTATTGTGTAAAAATTTTAATAAAATTAAAGCCTGTTGATCCACTGAGTATCAAAATTTGTAGTAATAAAAAGCCCAATATTTTGAAACCATTTTTCCCTTCATTTTAATTCCATCAAATTCAGCAAAGCTTTAACAAATCAAAAAATGTTGAAAAAGTATTTTTCACTAGTTTAACAAACTACTCAGGCCCAATGTCAGTACTTCCCTCCTTAACAACATTACTGAGATCAGACTGAGGAGTGTGATATAGATTCATACAATCAAATAAGCCTCGTGGGAGATTGGGGAAAAAAAAAAAAAAGTTTGGGAAGGAGGGAAGGTTTAAAAAGGGGAAAAAAAAGGACCTGGAAGAAAAAACAAGATATGGAAGATACAGAGTCAAGAGAAATTAAAAAAAATCTAAGGGGAAAAGGCTTAATGTCTTCTCCTTTATAACATGGATGACAGCAGCGTGAGGTTCTGGTTCAGCCTGAGAACTACCAGCTCTATCAGCATCTCCTCACATGGAGATGCTTCCAGTCGTTAATCACCTTCAGGACCCTTTGCCGGACTTGCTATAGTACACCCCTGTCTCTCTTATACTGTGGAGCACAGTACTTGACCCAGCATACCAGTTGTGTCTATCCAGTGCTAAGCACAGGGAAGGGATTGCCTCCATTGACCTGTAGGCTACACTCTACATTCTGTAAACCAGAATGCTGCAGGCTTTCTTTGTCAGAAGGATGTATTGCTGGATCATGGCTAATTTGGGGTCCAACAAGACCCCTAGATATTTCACTTAAAAGCTGCTCTCCACGCAATTGGTTTCCACTGTACTGGTACGTAGAGCTGTTCTTAACCAGGTGCAGGACTTTGCCTTCCCTTTGTAGAATTTTGTGAGATTTCTGTTGACACATTTCTCCAACTTGTCAAGATACTTCTGAAGAGTTGAAAAACCATCTCACCTGTTCACCACTCTTTTCAGTTCTGTATTGCCTTTTGACTTGCTATAGATGCATTCTGACTCATCACATGGGTCATTAATGAAGTTGTTTAATTGTATTGAAATCGGTTTCGGGGTATGCCTCTGTGAACCGACATCATATTACTGATAACAGTATGTTAAGCCTGAGAGTGCAAACAGTTTTGAGTTCATCTCACTGTTCGCTTATCTCATCCATAATCTATCTATTTGTTAATGAGGATATGAATTAGAAGCCTCACTAAAGTGAAGATTAACATTCACTGTCTCTACCTTGACCACTAAGCTAGTTTCACTGTTAATATCAGGTTAGTTAGCACAACTTTCACTTCATAAATCTATATTGACTATACTTTGTCATCTTCTTACAGGCTGAGATAGATGGAGCTGTTCAGCCTGGAGAAGAGAAGGCTCTGGGGAGACCAACAAGAGGTCTCTCAGATTCTAAAGGAGGGCTGTAAGAGTGGTTCAGACTCTTTTAGCTGGGTCTGTTGTGATAGGACAAAAGGAAGCTAATTGATGTAATTTACCTGGATTTCTGCAAGGTCTTTGACATGGTCCCCCATTACATCCTTATCTCTACATTGGAGAAATGTAGATTTGAAGAGTGGACTGTGTGGTCAATAAGGAACTGGTTGGAAGATAGCAGGCAGAGGTTATGGACAATGGCTTGATGTTCAGGTGGAAGCTGGTAACAAGCAGTGTCCCCCAGGGATCTCTCTTTAGATTAGTACTTTTTAACATCTTCATCAGTGATAAAGATGATGGGATTGAGTGCATCCTCAGCAAGTTTACTGATGATCTCAAACAGAGTGGTGCCGTTGATATACCAGAAGGAAGGGATGACATCCAGACAGACCTTGGTAAACTCAAAAGGTGGGCCCATCTGAACTTAATGCAGTTCAACAAAGCAAAGTGTAGGGGTTTTGCCCTTGGGTAGAGGTAATCCCAGATATGAATACCAATGAGGAGAAGAACTCCTTGAGATTATCTTCTGCTGTATTGCCCTCCCAGGAGATATCATGGTGGTTCAAGTTCCATGTTAGGCCTATGAATGTGAGGTTTCCTTCAGTGCCTTGAAGGTCTTACCAGCATCTTCTTTTTGATCAGGCAGTCTGTAGCAGACACCCAGAAGAATCTTGTTTACATTGTTTACTCCTGACTCATCCAAATCAGCTTTATCATTATCCCCAGAACTTCCTGCATTTCTTCTGCTCTCATATAAAAACCTATTTCCTGTCTTCCCTAAAATACCTGTAGCCTTCCACTGGCAACACTGCAATCATGGGAGCCACCTGTGATGCCAATGAGATAGTATATGTAATATAGAAAATATCATCAACATTTTCTAATTTATAAGGATAACTTAATGCACAGAGGAAAACAAACCAGTTGCATGCAATTTCTCATGAATGGCTACTGTGAAAGAGTGTTATTGCATATTTTTAATACTATAAAACAATATTAAATAGTTAGAGAACAGTAAAAAACATGATTTTCCAAATGCAGAAGTGGAGTGTGTTTAGTATGATATATACAGAATTTTTTTGAGGTGTTTTCCAGCACCATAATTTTAAATAAATGTATTTCATGTCTACTTATGCAAATGAGAGTAAAGTCAGGACCAGCATTTGTGAAAAGTTTCCAGAAATGAGTTGAAAACATATCTAGTGGCCTGTACAATAAGCAATGGGACTGATTAGACACAAACACAATTTGTATGCAAAAATAATAATTTCACACTTCCTCATGGTTAAAAATATTATAATGTTAAAGCACTTTTGCATCACAGTCCTTTTTCATTATTGAACACCTCTATTTCACTCTTCCCTCTTACAAAGGGTGCAAATGATTTTCTCAACATGTTTGCTGTGATAAGTAATTATTTCTAGTTAATAGAATGTTCATGTTTTCTCTTAGTTCACTTCCCTGTATTGCCCTGCCTTACACACCTACCTGATTTCTGCTGTGACTGACAAATGAAAAGTACAGATGTCCAAGTAGTGCATAACCACAGGCAATTTTTACTCTGGATTAATACTGCATAAGCTTAACAAAATTGTTTTCTTATTATCCAGAAGTGATTAAAAGTGAATAGCTGTTAGGAAGTTCTGTAGTTTCCATGTTAGATACATATAGCATTTATTGTGGTTGTTTACAACTCATAATTGTTCCACTTTTCATTGCCAAAGGCTGGAATATACCATTATTGAGCACAATCCAGCAATAAGGGAATGTTGTATTTCAATAAAACAATAGAAATTAACAGTAGCCTTCAATGTTTTTAAATAAACTAATGATAGAATCATAAAATGTTATTATCTGGAACGGACCCAAAAGGATCAAGTCCAAATCCTGGTTCCACATAGAACCATTCAAAATTCAAATCCTATGTCTGACAGAATTGTCCAAATGCTTCTTGAACTCCAGTAGCTTGGGGCTGTCACCCATGACCTGTGAAGCCTGCTCCGTGCCAACTGCCTGCCAAGGAAGAACTTTTTCCTAACCCCAAACCTGATTCTCCCCCTGATGCAGCCCCATGCTATTCCCTTGAGTCCTTATCCCTGACACCAGAGAGATTTAATCTAGGAATAATATTGATGTATTATATACTATATAAATGTATTTTCAATATATCAACTGTGCTGAGATGAGCACAAATTAGTGTTTCCCACCACAGTATTTTTTGATACTTTTAAAATATGTATTCTGTGTTTGAAAGAAGTAAAGATTTCCTGATGATGAACGCTTGAATAACTTAAAGCTCTTCCATACATCAATCCTTTTATTATTCTTTTCCAAAACCCTGAGTGATTGCTGCACCATCTCCTCAGAATTAAAATGTCCATTACTACTGACCACATTGAAGTATTGTCACTTAAACATCACCTTAACAAATATTTTTCTCTTTGACTTTAGGAAAGACTGAGTAAAACAATTGTTTTTCCATTGTCTTCAATAATTCTCATCACAATGCTTCATATTTCTAAGAATTCTAGAACAAAAACCAGTATGTTTAGGACAAGTAAGGTGTACCTGAAATCAGTACTGATCCGCATCTAATTTTTTCTCAGTATGTTCACAGTAAGTTTGTAGATGTGATGTCCAAATATTGTTGATCTCCAGAAGTATGCTTTTATATCACCAGATAAGAAAGCCATGTATGTTATTTCAGCTTATTGTTGCCCTGACTTTCAGAACATATACTGCTTTGGGATACATTTTAATATTCTTTTCTTCTCACCAAGCCTGAAGGAACATATATAATGAGAGTAAGCAGGCTGAAAGATTTTCTACGAGGAAGAAAACAAGCTGTTAAAATTTAAACAGAAACAGAAACTCAGAAGATAAAAAGATCGTTCTTTCAAGGCTGAAGAATGCAGCGCCCTGAACTCTTGATGTTGTGGGAAAAGGGCATGAATGACACTTACCTAGAAATAAGTTCTTGAGAAAAGCTCTCAATGAGAACAGTGCAGTTCAAATAAGCACTGAAGAACAGAAGGGGCACTCCTTGGTGCGTATGTTAATATAATCTTTGGTAAAAGCAGAAGTAATATATTTTTGTAGATTATTGCCATCATAATCACTAGCACCCTTATAGGTTCAATTTTCTACCCTCGGAGTTCTTATCTGCTTTTTAAGTGGTCTTAGCTCAGTAGTTTTCATCTGGTGAAATATATTTTTGCTGCATATATTGCACAAAGAAGTTCTGTGACTCTGTTTACAAAGCTGGGCTTTAGGACAGCATGGTTATGGCAAATGGGGGAAGAGTGAGCAGCTGGTGAGAACATGGAAGGGAGGATGGGGTAGTAGTAGAAGGATGAATGAAAGGATAGACAATAGAATGAAGAAAATAGATTAGTGATTGTTAAAATCCTGGAAATCACTGGGTGAACTAGAATAATATAGTGTCTGGGATCCGTGAATATGTTGATTAATGAAATGATTATTGAAATATGTTGGACCAGATCCTCAGAAAAGCCACAAAGATAATCAGAGGGCTGGCACACTTCTCCTTTGAAGAAATGATAAGGGAGCTGGCCTTGTGCAGCTTGGAGAAGAGGAGACTTCGAGGAGACCTTATTGCAGCCTTCCTGTGTTTAAAAGGATGTTATAATCAGAAGAGAAACTGAATTTATGAAGTCTGATAGTGATAGAAACCCAATCTATTCTATGACTCAATGAAATAAGAGTGATGATGGTCAAGAAAGTCCATCTGCCTTTTCAAGTAGTACATCTAGACTTAATTCAGAAAAAAAAAGAAAAAAGGCAAAAAGAGTATCATATGGTTCTGCATATTAAAACCAACAAATGTTAAAAAAAAGTGTAATTACAGGAAAAACTGATTTTTATAATTAGATGTTTTTAGATAAGTCTACTCTTACCCAAAACCTTGATGGCAGTTGTGGTGGGAACCCAACTTATTCTTGAGTCATAGTGAGATTCCTTTCAACCCATAGTCTCTATTTTTGGCTGTCATACTGAAAGTTTTGAAGTCCCAGTTCAAAACTCTTTTCTTCTGAGAAACATTTGAATCTGCCCTATCAATTAATTAATTTAATTTCTCTCTTCCTAGCATAATTTCGAAGTGTCCATAAACTGTCAGTCTAACTTTTTTTCACTCTGCATGGATTTTCTCATGAAGTTACAAAAATGAGGATACCTCTCTCTCACTGTTGGATATAAGGCATGCCAAATTCCACCTACTCCTTCAAATCTTGATTAATAATTTATGTAAGTTAGTACAGCAAGATTGATAAGCAGAATTGAACTTAAGTACACCATTAATCATGTCCATTAGACTATTATTCTTAGCAGGGCATTCTGTTCAATAAAGAGAAACAACAGGACTATCTTTTCCTATTGTGTTAGTTTCCTATTACTTTCATGTATGTCCATATACTCACCCTACAATATGTTCTGGTTGACATGAAACTAGCATTTTCATATTTCTATTTTGTCTAGAAGTGCACACAACTTTTATTTTTGAACTGAGCCAGAGTTTTGTGATTGTTCAGATAAGTGGGAAGATGTACTTTTTGCACAGTCATACTCCTTGTTCCTGGAACAAGCTGAACAAGTCAATGACCTTCTTGAAAGTGTTTTTCAATAGTGAAAGTCAACACTTATTGATATCATAATTTTGATAACTTTCTGAATATGGTTATTTATTTTATTGACTGTTCCTTAGGGTTTATCTTCCAGTACCTGGAAGCTACTGGTTCCACTTTGGCCATTCATCTCTTATCAGTTTACAGTAAATATATTTTTGCAATTAAAGTGTTGAAAATTGCTTAAATACATTTGCAGATGTTATAAGCAATCCATGGATAGACCTGTCTCAGTAGAGAAATATATATCAGGACCTAGATGCCTTATGTTTATTTTCTCTTTAATGCAGAGAGAGGATACTTGAGATCTTGTGAGGTATCAAACCAACCTATATGATTAAATCCTTGTATTTATTTAATTGATGAATCTAAAACTAATATACCTAAACCTTATATCGTGTATGAGGTAAAGACACACAAAATTCTGCAGCTGCACATAAAGTTTCAGTGCTAAAGTAATTCGTATCCATTTCTGTAGTTTTGAACTTTTCCTTGAAACTTTAACTATTGTTCTACATCTAAAATAGAAGATACTGATTTCATGAATTGTAGGGCAAATAACCCCCAAGAACGGCACTCAATGAAAACAGTGCGGAAGATAGCATACTTTTAGTAGGCTTACATAGATGGTATACAGACAACTAGTAGTAGCCTTCATTTCTGGTGAGTTTGCTGACAAAAGGAGCTGAGGCCTTTCAAAAAATTAACTACCAGTTTTTCAGTTCTGTCTGTGGTACTAAAACATTGAGTAACCCTTGATGATGTTAAAGCCACCTAGTAAAATAAAAGACTTACCTGCTTAATGAAATTTAAGCTCACTATAACCAGATACCAAAATGCCACGGAATGGGACAGATCCCTGAAGACTGGAGGATAGTCAGTGTTACACCAGTATTCAAAAATGACAAGAAGGAGGATCTGGGAAGGTATAAGCCAGTCAGCCTTACCCCTGTTCATGGAAAAGTGATGGAATGACCTGTTTTAGATGTCATTTCCAAGAAACTAGAAGATAACAAAGTTATCAGGAGAGATCGACATGGATTTATCAATGGGAAATCATGCTCAGCCAACCTAGTAGACTTCTATGATGTCGTGACTGGCTGGGTAGATGAGGGAGAGCAGTGGATGTTGTGTACTTTGACTTCAGCAAGATATGTGAAAATGTCTTCCACCACATTGTTGTAAGGAAGTGCAGAAACTTTGGGACAGATGAGTAGGCAGTGATGTGAATTGAGAACTGGCTGACAGGTAGAGCTCAGAAAACTGTGATCACTGGCACAGAGTCTAGCTGGAGGCCTGTAGATAGCACTGTTTACCAGGCATCAGTGCTTAGTCCAGTCTTGCTCAATACGTTCATCAGTAACCTGAGTGAAGGGATAAAGTCCACCCTCAGCAAGTTTCCTGATGATACAAAGCTGGGAGGAATGGCTGACATGCCAGAAGGCTGTGCTGCCATTCAGTGAGACCTGGACAGGTTTGAGAGCTGGGCAGCAAGGAACCTTACACATTCTACAAGAGCAAGTGTACAATCTTGCACCTGGGGAGGAGTAACCACATGAATTGGTACAGGTAAGGAGCTGATCTGCTGGAAAGGATCGCTGCAGAGAAGGACATGGGTGTCCTGGTGGACACCAAGTTTTAGAATTATAAAGAACTACTTTTCTAGTGGACTTTTTTGCTTCACAAAGTAGATTCTTAAACTTTTAAAAATGTCCTATATTTTTATTAATTTAGATTTTTTCTTTTTTTTAATGACAGAATTCACTCCAGTCTTTCAGGAAAAGAAAGAGTATATGTTATTTTATACTTAGACTGAAAGAGATCTAATCCAGAATTTTCAGTCAGGAAGATGAGTATCTCAGAAAATCTGTAGAAAAAAAAGTCAAGATACTGTAGTTTAAAGATGTTTTATTTATCCTTCATCAGCACAGACTTTTTGCACGTTTAAAGATTGGAAAAATGTTTCAAAATATTTGAGACAGTAGATGAACATTCTTATTCACATTAATCTTTAAATTTTGGATTATTTTACCCAAACACTGTTAGCTTTGACACAGCAGTACTAAACATTCAAAAGAATACATTCCCTGAACATCCATGAGCATCCTTAAGAGAGTAAAAATTTTGTTTTAACGGTTTCACTGAATTTATATAACAATACTTTACTCTGATCCTTCAATTTCTTCAAAGTCATCTGGAAGTGGGGAAAAAATTGCAATTTAATTTTAACAAACATGTCTTTCAAAGTAGTTTGCTACTGAAAAAATATGACTAATTTTTTGAACAGAAGGACACAAGATTAACTCAAATTTATCTGATATTAATTTCAAATTAATTTCAAATAAAAATGAAGGAGAATAAAAAATAGTTTGTCAAAGTGTAAGATGAATAAGGCAGATTTGTAAACTGATTCATGTGGATTGACGAGGTATATTAGTTGCGCTGACAGATAAACAAAGATTGAGAATTTTAAAAGTGGATTATCAAGAATTATATTTAATATTTTCATTAAAAAAATAGTATGAATAAATGTTTAGTAAATGGAAACAAAAAACTGAAGTCATTCAGGATTAACAGAATAAAATTCATCAAGTAGATGTCACAGAGACCAATACTGATTTTTTTCTTTCTTGTACAACAGTCTGCAATTTAGCTGAAAATGGTAGGAATAATAAGATGTGCTTACATAAGTTACAGAGTGTGGGATTTTGATTGTACTATTTCTAATTAATTGATGACAAGCCAGACAGATGCTACTGCTTGTTGGTTGAGTTTCAGTGCAGATATACCGTCTTTATTGTTCCACATAAACCTATACAAATGTGCTAGATTACTCAGAGCTAGTCTAGGCATCTTTATAATGCATTCGCTCACAAGAAGTAGTTTGAGCTGTTAGGCTTTCAAGATGAAAGCTCAGAAAGAACACGATTGCAGCTTAGATATAGGATTGCAGTTTATCAAGGAAATAAGAACCGAAGAACATTATTGGCATAGGAGGAAATAGATCAATTTTACTGCATATAACATTAGACTGGAAGACAAAAACAATTTTTTTCAATCGGTATAACAAGGGCAAGATACTGAATAGTGCGAAGACACTGAAATTTATGAGGATATGCTGAACTCACTAGTATAATAAAAAACACATTCTAGTAATCTGATTTTCTATTATGCTTGAACTGGAAATCCCATGAGACAACACAGCATAATATGAAAAATAGTACACTGGATACCACAGAACAAAATAATGGAATATTGGTGGAATATTCAGCTTCTACTGCCTTAACACCAACTTCCATTGTGAGCCTTCATAATAAATAGGAATTACTTTTGGAACAGCCTTTGTAATACAGGCATTATTGGAATCATATTTCTAAGTAAGTAATTATACACTGTGGTGGGGAATGTCTGCCTTAAGAAAGACTGTCTATCAAAAGAAAAATCAAAAATTATGCAGCATTTTTAAATCAGTGGTTTCAAATAAATGCTGGGTCTGATCAAATCATTGTGTGATAGTTATAAACCCACAGATAAGAAAAAAAATTGCAAAAGACTTATGAGTATTAGAAAACTACATTACATTTTTTATTTATGCATCTTTAAAAACTTGGGGAATCATGAACAAAAGTATTAAATATTTTAAAGATTATGTCAATGTAGTATTTAACTAACTCTGATCTAAAGAATGTGCCAGCTGGATTAACTAAAAGCTAATGCTAGTCAACACTTTTAGTAACATTTTAATGGAGGAATATGTATCCATTATATTTATTGGGACGCCAGTAACCCAAGGCAGAGTGCAATGCAGCAGAAGGCAGTATCATGTTTTTTCTGCAATTTGCGATTGTATCTGATACATAACCAGAAAAAAAGAACATATTTAAGTGCAAGAATAATCATAATTGGCAGAAGAATATTTAAAGATATAATTGACCAGAAGTAGAAAGTAAGTTAAGAGAGATGGTGAGCACTACTGGCAAGTATTTTGAAAACATCTGCAGAAGTTTTGGCTTCTGCTTTGTATTACAGATGAGAGGGAGAAAGAAGTGATATTCAGCAGACATTGCCAATCACACGTCATAAATTACCATTTATAGGTTTATTGCAGTATTCAAGGTAAATAAAGGTTGTTGTCTGAACAAGGGATCAGTATGTTCCTATTGCTCTGGGAAAATGGCTTATGTGATAAAACTTTATCATCATCTCTACCAATCTTCCCTTTTTCAGTTCTTCTATTGCCTTATATCTGGCTGTGCATATTTTGTAATAAATGATGCCTAGAGTTTATTTTTAATAGTCACGAGAATGACTGCATTGCCTGAAATAGAACACAAACACCCATTATAAATCATTATCTTATCTATAAAACATTAGAAATCAATTTGGGCATAAAAACTAATAACATTTTGTCTCAAAATTGAAAGAAATCTGCTAGTTCGATCTCATTTATAATTTAAATAACTATTTGCAGGATTCACATCCCAAGTCTCTCTCCTCTTTAATTATTCCCCAGTACAAAGAGAGCAAAAATGCCTCAACAAAATAAAATTATTATTAATAGCATTACAAATGAAGGACATGATCAGAATTGAAATTCTTAATAAGTAAGGAGATTTGGATTTAGAATTCTGAATTTGGACTAAATAACGTGAGAAATTGTAATTCTTGTGTCCAGGTTAGGTTCATCTGTAATAATCATTGAAAGGTGTGGATTTGAGGGGGCCTCAAGCATCATCAAGTTCCAACTCTCTGCCAGAGGCAGGGTTGCCAACCACTAAGATCAAGTACTAGGTCAAATTACCATCTGACCTGGTCTTCAACACCACCAAGGACAGGAAATCCACAAATTCTTTGGGCAAACTGTTCCAGAACCTCATCATTCTAAGTAAAAATAACCCAGACATCTAACACAAATCTCCCCTCCTTTAGTTTAAAACCATTCCTCCTTCTCCTGTCACTGCTGGAGCCGAGGATACCATTGGCTTTCAGGACTGCAGGTGCACACTGATGGATCTTGTTTTCATCAACCAGGACCCCTAGTCCTTCTTCCCAGAATGGTTGTTCTCAAGTTCTTCTCCCTGTTGTTATACGTATCTGGGATTACCTCAGCCCAAGTGCAAAACCCTACACTTTGCTTTGTTGAACCACATTAAGTTCAGAAAGGCCCACCTTTAGAGTTTATCAAGGTCTCTCTGTACAGCACCACTTCCTTGGCTGCACCGCGTTGTTTGAGGTCATCAGCAAGCTAGCTGAGGATGAACTCAATCCCATCATCTTTATCACTGATGAAGATGTTAAAAGTACTTGTCCCAAGAAAGATCATTGCTTGTTATTTGCCTCCTCCTGGGTATGAAGCCATTGTCCACAACCTCTGCCAATGACCTTCCAACCAATTCCTTATCAACCGAATAGTCCACTCTTTAAATCTACATTTCTCCAATTCAGACATATAGATGTGGTGGCGGACCATGTCAGAGACCTCGCAGAAATCCGGGTAGATAACATCAGTTGCCTTCCCTTTGTCCACTGACACCATCACTCTATCATGGAAAGCTACCATATTGGTCAGGCACGACCTTCCCTGGTGAAGTCATGTTGGCTATCTTGAAACACTTGCTCATCCCTCATTTGCCTTATCATGTATCCCAAGAGGGTCTGTTCCATAACGTTCTTAGGCACAGAGGTTAGCCTCACCAGCCTGTTGTTCCCTGTGTCCTCCTTCCTCCTTTTCTTGTAAACAGAAGAGGTGTTTCCCTTTTTCCAGTACCCAGGGACTCCGCCTGAGAACCATGACTTTTGATGTAGAGAAGCTTGGCAACCACATCAGCTAGCTACCTTAGGACTTTCGGATGCATTTCATCTGGCTCCATCTGCCCTTACATTGGTGGAGAGTGCACTTCCCTAGTTTGCATCTACAGGTTCAGGGATGTGAGAACCTTGGCTCCCAGTGAAGAATTCACTGAATACCTCAGCTTTCTTCATATCTGTTGTAGTCAGTTCTCCTTCCTCATTTATCAGAGGAGGTCTGTCTCTTCTGTCTGGTAAAAACAGCATTTTTAATATTTAGCATTAAGCTCTGAAATATTAAGTCAGCAAAGCAGAAAACAATTAAAATGACTCATGAGGACTGAAAAATAAGAGTAGTTGAGCTTTCATATAAGATTTAAAGACCTTAGGTAGAAAAGTGGGAGAGGTGGGAATCTTTTTTTTTCTGTTTTCCAGAATGAGGAGAAACCATGAGAAAATTTGTGTGAGCAATGATGCTTCTTACATGCGCAGGCCCAAGAGCAAACAAGACATCTATCATCCCTCTTACAGAATCCCTTATTGTTGTTTTTAACTTCTCTCACCAAGTTCAGTATATCTGTGCCTTGCTTTCCTAATCCCATCTCTGCAAGTTTGAACAGCACCCTGGTATTCTTTCCAGGTGACACTTGATTCCACTGTCTGTACTTGCTCTTCTTTTCCCTCAGTTTGATCAGCAGATCCTTGCCAACCCATGCTGTTTTCCTGCCTAGGATATTTTTCTGGCAGATGCTGCATGACCAAGTAGGACAGAAATTTACATAGCTTTCAGCTATCTCTAGTAAGGTGATTTTGTTGACAAACAACATTTATTTAGAAATAGTAAATCTCAATCTATTCATTTTCTTGTATAAATAACCAGTCACCTGAAACAAAGAGTTCTTTGGAACATAACTAGAAGTGAACAGAAAACACACCTATATAAATACCCTTGAAATAATCCAAGAATCTTTCAGAAAACAAATTGTTTTCTTTGCTGTATAAAATGTAAACTAAATCAGAACAGTGTTTTGTGCAAGGCAGAAAGAGCAAATGTGCTGTTTCCTAACTTATTAACTAGAAAAATTAAAGAAACATCAGTTTCAGACATCAAGAAAGAAATGACTGCAGTGAGTCTCTAAAAATTCAAGACATTAAGGAAGCAATTCAGCTTCAATGTCACATAACTCAAACAAAAATAATTTATGTTCTCTCATTTTTAATCCATTTACATTAAAACAATGTATCTAGTTAATGTAAATGCCAAATATATTGTAGATCCCTGGAAATGAAACTTCATCTTCAAATAACAACTCTGTAAGTGATCTAGCAGTCTGAATAGTATCTACAGCCATATTTAAAAAAAAATGAATTAAATTGAAAAAAAGCCTGCCCCAAAATAAGCCAGTGCAGATAATGACAATGAAAACCAATAAAACAAACAAGATGGAATCTTATAATTTAGGTACAGTTGTACAGCCTTGGTTATTCTGCAGTCTCTATGGAGTACGGCTTGGTCCATCTCTGTTGGTTCCTGTTTTAATCATGAGTTCTACACTCCTCTTTTTTCTTTCACTGCTTCTGAATACACAGGCTTTGATTTAATTTAGAAGAACACACTGGTGCTCAGATCTATCTCAACTACTAGCAAAGTGTTTTTCTAAGGCTTTTATGATCTCATTTTTTTCATCTATAGCTCATTTTGAGGATATAATGTGTATTAACTTGTAAACTATGGAAGATTTTTATTCATTTGTTTACAATGTAAGTATTAAAAAGCATTTAATGCCTCCTTTAAAATTACTCACTTAAATTGTGTTTTCATTTCACTAAAGAGATAAGGTTGCCCTTAAGAAGACTTGATGACTCTGAAAATGAAAGTATCACACCATTAATTTTGGAACCAACCTGAAAGAGCTGGTGACTGTAGTAATAAATGTGAGATACAATGTCTACCTTGAAAGGAATTGAGTTTAAAAGGGGGAAGGAAATGATGTTCTAGTCAACTACAGAAGCTATTCATGGTAAGAAGCTATCTGTATTAAGTGTTTATTAGTTTATTTCACTTTCTTTTAGTGTGGAGGATATGAATGGAGGAAATAATTTCACCAATTAAGCATTTTTTCAATCTGACTTCAAAATCAGCTTATTGTTGCAATCACTTAATTCTGTGAAGATACATAAAAATTGTTTGTTCTCAAGGACAATGAAGGTAATGATTTTCTGTATGTGGCCCTGGGAACAGCGTGGAGACATAAGAGTGAACAGCAGGAGTTGTGACAGAAGCAGGACATGGAATAACACTGCAGCACACAGGGGAGAGCTGGAGTGGAGATGCCCCTGCAGCCTGTGAGTAGTGAGGAAAGACAGTGAAGCTGGCAGTGAAGTGCAGTTTACCTCTGGAAAAAGAGAGGTATGAGTAAGATTCCCCCTCACTATCCAAATCCATTTCACTTTGCAGTAAATTGTTTTTACCCAGGTCAGGTATGTTTTGCCCCTGACAGTTACCTACAGGTGACCAGTGATCTCTTTGTTTTTGTCTGAACCCTTTAACTTTTTTCACTGTATTCTGTATCCCTGTCCTGCTCTAGAGGGGGACAGAATAAGCCAATGCACAGTTAATGGATGCTCACTAGGGTTAACCAGTCACATTGTCCCCTGCTGCTCTTCTTCAGCTGCAGTCAAGTACCAAAGTGATGCAGGCCTTATGTTCTTTCCTAACTGAAAATAATCAAATCTATTTTCCAAAAAAAATCTCTTATATCACATATCATTGGCTTGTGTTTCATCTTACAAGTTAAAATGCTTGTTAAGTAGAATGATCTCCTCAATTATTAGCTAATGCT
Organism: Odontophorus gujanensis; assembly: GCA_013399175.1. Lineage (NCBI taxonomy): Eukaryota > Metazoa > Chordata > Aves > Galliformes > Odontophoridae > Odontophorus > Odontophorus gujanensis. The sequence continues at coordinate 40,770 of VXAB01010770.1, read as the reverse complement.
ATTGCAGCATTTATAGCCTATTAGTATCTCCTTATTTTTAAGCAAATATATATATATTTTTTGAGGTTTGTTTGTTTGTTTTAGTAAAATATGTAAGTAACCCTTGAAGCAAAGATCAGAACTCACAACCTCCTTATTTTTAGCAGTATATGACATACGGAGTTCTATATTCTCTCTATCTTCTCTTTCCCTTTCAAGACCAAGGAATCTTTTTGATTATTTAATCCAAAACAAGAGATGAAAACATAAATGCCATCACCACAGAAAAAGTCCTTGAGGAACTGCAGTCTGTGGGAAGTCCACATGGGATCAGTTCAGGAAGGACAGCATCCCACGAGAGTGTATGAATCCTTCTTATCTTTCTTGGTTCAAAGCTCGCTTACTGAGTCATTTCTTGCTATATGACTGACTTATCAGGAGGCAAGTAGTTGGTGTCACCTTGTGGTGATCAGCATCACTTTGTGGACAGTTTTACATTAGAAAGCACTTCTTTGGAGGTGTTTGCCTTCAGGAGTTTTTATTGGGGGAAGATTTGGCCTGTGACCAAATAACTTTTACGGGAGATTGGGGTCGATACCATTATATTCAGTGAAAGCAAGATACAATTGGGCGTCTCCCTGTCTCCCTCTTATCTACTGACAAGTCCTGGAAGATGTTCAGAAGGGAGTTTCTGCTGAGGTCCATGAACCAGAAGCTGCCATTCCAAAGAGAGCTGACTTGAACACTTCGGACTTATAAATAAGTTTGTACTGTCATTAAGAAGAAGTTGTTGTCAACCAAACAACACAATCTCTGACAGCCCATCACTACTGAAGATCAGTGTCGGAACTACAAGCAATACTAGAATCCCAGTGATGCCGAGAAATCCAACAAAGTAACTTGACACAACAATGCAACATGTCAAGCAGGTATTCCCTTTATTACAGCGCTGGGTGCATGGGGGATCTCTCCACCAAACATGCACACCAAAGAGAAACAAATACATATTTAAAGGTATAGCACATGCATATTCATCACATTCCAAACTCTGATTATCGGGGGAATTAAACCTAAGGGTCAATTTTGCTGTAAATTTTCAAACCTTGAAGGGGGAGAGCTCCTCATTATTCCTGAAGAGAGACATCTGTTCGGTTACCTTGTTGGGACAACAGGATGTCCATCCTGCTTTCTTATAGACAAGCTTATTAGTTCGATTTATGCCCATCCAATACATCTGACGCAACAGATAAATCAAGAGGGAGTAGCACCTTTGTATCTGGATGACTCGCGGTTGTCTTTACTGTAGAGAAGCTGTACTCATTATTCACCAGTAGCAACTTTATCTCTCTTGCTTTCTACAAAGACTTCTTGATTTTATTTCCTACCTTTTCTATTGCCCGTCTTCCCTTCCCCATCTCCCTAAGCAACTAAGATTTGTAATAAACTGGTTGGACTAACATTTGACCCACTGAGTCTTAATCTCACTGTTGAATACACATATAACACAAAAATCATATATACCTCCTCTCCCTCCTATAAATTGGAAGGAGACAGGGGGAGGACCCACAATGGAACAGGGGAAGAGAGTGACCATGAAGGAGAGGCGGAGATGGAGATTTATAGTCTGACTACAGCTCACATTCTATGTTCACCTTTACCACTGAGAGGGAAGAGGTAGAATCACAGAATCAAGGAACCATAGAATATCGTGAGTTGGAAAGAACCCACAAGGATCATCAAGTCCAACTCTGGATTCCATGCAGGACCATCCAAAATTCAAATTCTATGTCTGAGAGCATCATCCAAATGCTCCTTGTGCTCCAGCAGCTTAGGGCCGTGCCCACTGCCCTGGGCAGCCTGTTCCATGCCCCCCCCCCTCTGGGCCAAACCCTTTCCCTAATCTCCAGCTGCCCCTTCCCTGACACATCTCCATGCCTTTTCCTTGGGCACTGTTGCTGTCACAGAGAGTAGAGCTCAGCCGCATTGTCCCTCCACTCTCTGTGAGGAGCTGCAACTGCCATGAGTCCTCTCCTCAGCTCCTCTGCTCTGGACTGGACACACCAAAGGACCTCAGCTGCTCCTCATACATCATGCCCTGAAGACCCTTCAACATCTCTGTAGCCCTCCTTTAGAAGCTCCCTAATATCTTTACATCCTTCTTATATAGTAGTTACCAAAACTGTATGCAGTGCTCAAGGAGAGAGGCCTCACTTTCACACCAATTCAGCATCAGTTTGTGTCCAGTTCCTTAATTCCAGTGTGGTACTTCCCTACTCCCCATCCTTTTTTTCTACTTTTTGCTATCATTAGAAAAAAAAAAAAAACAGCTCTTAGAGCTAAACAAAAAACAAACTGCAGGCAGATCATGAGAATTTTGGATGAGGTAAATCAGATAAAACTTATTACTGACTATCTGCAAATGTACAGGACCTGTGGCCTGTTACCAGCAATCTACTGTATTTATTGAGCCACAGGGCAATAACCCATAGTAGAATATTTACTCTCAGGAGCCCAGATTCTCTCAAATGTACACCATGCTGCTAAATCCTGACAGTGTTGGTAATTTTGGTCACATGCAGAAGCAGAATTTTAGGTTCTCAGAACAACAGTTCATTACCTCTTCAATGTCTATGCATTTGGAAGAGTCAGGGATTCTAAGAATGATTTTCTCTGATTGAGGTATTGCCTAAGTTTAACTTGGTCTCTCCATTAGCTGCTTAAATATTTAGTGTTTCCAGGTAAATTTAGCTAAATATCAGCAGACCTCTGCAGAGGTTCTGGTGCAGTGTTTTCAGAACAAGGTGATACCATAAAGGTACTTTCTTTGCTTTTATCAATAGAAAATTGCATATTACTATAAACTAAGATTTTGGTTTTTTTTCCTGACAGAGTAGTAGTTCAACAGCCACTGGGAGACTAATTTCTGTAAGCTACTCTTAAATCATAGTTAGTGAAGCCTATTAGCAGGATTGTATTTATCGCTGAATATGTAGTCTGTATTGTGATAGCTGAAATGCCTTGTGCTTTACAATGCATTTGAAAGGCAACTTATAATAGCTGTTCTGATTATACTATTTGCAAATCTAAACGGAGATAGCCTCTGAAGTGAGCTCTCTTCTGCTTAACACTTCCACTAACATATTCTCATATATACAAATGAATACACGGAAATATTGGCATGCTGCAAGGTCCCACTTAATTTGGTCTCCTGGTGACTTGGAAATTTGTATGAAACTACTTTTCAATTTAAAGTATTCTGTTCCACAATTCAATAAAAATACCACAAGTATGAGACATTTATCTGGAAATCATGACTCCAGATTTGTTTTTCTACGATCTTAATATTTTTATAGAATTGAAACTTTATGTAGAATGAGGAGTCATATATTATCTTAGGAAACACTGAGATAATAGCCTCTTAATTTGAAATTGGGTCTTGTTAAAGCATGCTACTACATTAGCAATAAATTCAAACTGCTGGTAACATTGTTAGATGTGACTAGGCATCATTGTCACTGCTAATTTTCTCCACTTTTCCTTTTTTACTTCGACTTTTGATTTTCATTTTATCTAAATGAAACCATAATTAATCCATTAATTTCAATAAATTTATATTTAAATACAAAAATAATAATTAAAAAGAAAACCAACAAAAAGATGAAGATCAAATGTTTTACAGTCTATCCATTTGATATCTATTTTTGCTTCTGAGAGCTCAAATTTCTAAGAAGTCTGAGCCAATGCCAAGATAAAATTACTTATCCTACACAGAATATGGGAAAGAACTGCTTCAATAAAATCAAAATTTTTTGCTATGCTTCAGTCCACACTTTTGAAAACTAAATATAAGAATACAAGAGATTCAGAAAAAGTCTTATTTTTGTAGTTCTTGCATATTTTTCTAAAACTCTATCAAAGCATTTTAGACAGGGGAATAATAGTATCTCGGTAACAATAGTAGGAAAAAAAACCCCTGAATTCTTGTCTATCTGTATGGTATTGATAAAAAGCATTGCAGTAACCTGATTTATGTGTCAGACATATTTTAAACAATCAGTAATGTAAATTTTTGTACTGTTAATTATTAGATTTTCTTCTCTGGCTTTGGATCAAATACTTACTGTCTGGTTATTTTTTCCATTCGTAAGCAAATATATGTGAGCTGCAGAGTTCCTTAAATTTTATACATGATGATATTCTTAAATGTCAGTAATTATTTTCGGCATGGAAAATGTAATTATCTTATCATGCCATATGCCAAAATGCCCATCTCTTTTGGATTAGATTTCATCGTGGACTAAACTCAAACTTCATCATCATCACAGAATCATAAAATGGTTTGGGTTCCAGCTCTGCTGCCATGGGCAGGGCTGCCATCCATCAGGTTGCCCAGGATCTCATCCAGCCTAGACTTGGACACATCCAGGTATGGGTACAAATAGCTTAACTGGACAACTTTTTCCAGTGCCTCACTATCTTCTGAGTAAAGAATTTCTTCCTAACATCTAGTCTAAATCTCCTTACAGTTTAAAGCCATTCCCCCTTGTCCTATTAGAATGTGTCAAATTTTGTCCTCCCTCCTGTCTTAAAGCTCTCTTCAAGTACTGGAAGGCCGCAATAAGGTCTCCCTGGAACCTTCTCATCCCCAGGCTGAACAAGCTGAACTCCCTCACCTTTTCTTCATAGGAGAGGAACTCCAGCTCTCTGATCATCTTCACACCCGTATTTTGGACCTGTTCTGACAGCTCCTCATCTTTCTTGCACTGGCAATCCCAGACCCTAGGCCTGGATGCATTACTCCAGCTGGGGCCTCATGAAATCAGAGCATAGGTGGACAATCACCTCCCTCACTCTGCTGGACACCCCTCTTTTGATGCAGTCCAGGATGCAGTTGAACTCCCAGACTGCAAGTGTATGCTGCTGGCCCACATCAACCTTTCTGCTCACCAGAACTCCCAGGTCCTTCTCCTTGTCTGACCTCAGTGGGCCTTTTCCATTGGAACAATGATACTGTATGCACTGTAAACACCTTCCTTATTTTCCATTCTGTTCAAAATTCTAGCTTCTTTCCTGGTGTCAGTCAGACGTGTCACAGAATCTAGAAAAGCAGAGTAATAATTTCAGATCTTCACTGTTCCCTGTATGAGACAAACACAGTAGCATTTTACCTTTCATTTGCCATAAATAACAAATATTTCACACATCATCAACCACTGGAAGAAAAAAAAAAAAGACATTATCTGTAAGGGGAATATTCTGGAATCATCTGATACACAGTCTAACCAAGAATAAGTGTGTAATTGAAATATTCTGTGCATCTTCCATACTTCCGTATGACTGTATAGTAGGACAATGTACGTTCCGCCAGTTACAAGGTCACCAGTAAGCTAGGTACTTTTACTTTGCTTGTTTTTGTCATTCTTTACCATAGAGGCATCTGAAATCAGATACTGCTAATACATATACTTATCAGTGTGCAACATTCAAGTTGGTAATGAATAAAATTCAACCATGTTAATATAATATCACAATGGTCACAAAATCAAGCTCCCCAAAGTAAAGAAATAGGAAAGTATTATACAACAATCTTAAACTATTAATTAAATTAAATTATAATGTTTTTATAAATTATGTGTATATTTAATTTAATAATTTAATAAATTATGTTGTTTCTTTAATTTTTATCTGCAGGACTTGAACACAGTCTTTAATAATAGCATAATATTAACAATTTTATCACATTATTATATTAATAATTTCTTCATCATTCTAAGCCATTACAAACCCTCACTGCTCAGGGCTAAAAATAGAGCAAGAATGATTAAAACACTTTATCTCAAACCATGATTCTGAACATCCACTTCTGCAAGATGTTGGTGTTTGTTAATTTAAATTTAAAATTGCACACATTTATGTACATGCCTAGATCTGTCTTGGTCATGACCAACATGTTGATCAGTGAGTGTGGTAAGACACTGGTACAGGCTGCCTAGAGATGCTATTGATGCCCCATTCCTGGAGGTGTCTAAGGACAGACTGGATTAGGCCTTGGGCAACCTGACCTAGTGGGTGGCAGCCCTTCCTATGGCAGGGGTTAGAACTGAATGGGCATTAATCTCCTTTCCAGCTTAAAACATTTTATGGTTCTATTAGACTATGACTGGATCCAAAACTTCATTAAATGTGAAAATTCTAATACAATAAAACTTCTCTAGAAAATAGTGAGTGTTGTTAATAGTAAGTGTTTTAACATTAAGACTACATTAGCTGTACCAGTGCTTAGGCACTGTTTATTTGTCAGACTTTCCTGTACAGATAATATAGGTTAAATCTGTGGAATTTAAATTATGAGAAAATGCAATTAAAGATAATTATGGAATATAGCAGACTACAGAATACTTTTGTTGTTGTTTTCTTCTTTTATTGGATGTTTTTTGCAAGCTATATGCAGATGTAGGCCATCTCTATGACTGTCAGATTGAATTGCATATATGTCCTTCCCTGATTTATTGATGTGAAAACAGATTCTGAAATGCAATCTTATGATTAAAGGTGGATGCATGGAAAATATATCAGGTACATATTATGGAGTTTGTGGTATGAAATATTCAATTTGTCTGAGTGACTTTGCAAAGAATTCTTCAGAAAAACATTCAAACTACTGTTTACCATTTCTGAAAAATTAGCTTATGTGTGAGGTTTCCAGTTTATTCACAGGTAACAGCTCCAGAGTCAGTAAAATTAGATTAAGAATAAAAGTTACTTTATTGCTTAATCACATCACTAAATGTTATTATTCATAGAGTAGATGATAAGAAATATCAAGAACCTTTTGAGGGAAATTAAGAATTAAGTATTTATCAGATTGGTAGATTGCAAAGCTGTTATCTGTTGCTATCAACAGAGAATCACTTCAACTTCATAATATCACAGTGAAGAGAAAAATTAAATAAAATGTTCATTTATGAAACTAATCTCTTGGTAGTTGTTTCATGTTAATGAGTTTATTAGATTAAGTGCTTTTAGCATTTTGGAGTAGCACTGCAATTTCAACAAACTCAGAGCTGTAAGTGCCCAGTGATTTTATCAGTGGGAAAAGCCTTTCAAAAGTTATTATCTTAATGATTTTAGTAATTTTGTGAGAGTGAAGAAAAGGGTGAAAATATGACTAGGAACTGTTAATTATATGGTCACTTAATAAATAAGATAAGAAAGTTTTGTTAAAAAGAAAGTAATATTTATCATTTAATAAAAATGTTTTTTCAAATTCTTTTCCACTTCATTATACTACAGTGTGGGAACTGCACAAAATCTGATCACTTTAAACAAACAAAGCAAATGTGACAGGTGAGATATGCTAAGTAAACAGCATATTAAACCACTTTAAGGGTGGAAACAATTGCATGGCATAGGGCTAATGGCAGCATCTGGTTTATAGGAAAGGAATCAGTTTCATTCCAGTACTTCCAACTTAATTTGTCAGTGCCATTGTTTTATGAGAAAGGCAAGCTTGATAGAAAAGTACAGAAATGAGAGTTTCTTAGATAGAAGATAAGTTTGTTAGATAAAAGTCTAGTTTAAAGACATAAGCCAGACAACTTTGGTTAAGGATGGTGCAGTTCATATGTTTGCTCTGTTCCTTTAGGTTCACAAAATGCAAGATGGATGATGTCATGTGTATTTGGTAGGCATAGGCTATCTGGTTTAATGACTGCTTTATTTCACAATATGAGAAAATAATTGTCTGAAAAGACAGAGTGCCCCTTAACTGGTAAATCTGAGAGTTTCTGTAATCGGTATTCAGGAGTCAAATGTTTTCACAGCTATACTTACAAGTTCATATGATGATGTCACACTGCAATATAAAGGAGGGAGACGAGGTTCTTTGATTATGTGTATACCCGTCGTGAGATTAAGACACAGCGGGTCAAATGTTAGCCCAACCAGTTTATTACAAATACTAGTTGCTTAGGGATATGGGGAAGGGAAGGTGAGTGATAGAAAAGAGACAAAAAGCAAGGAGTCTTGGCAGAAAGCAAGAGATATATAATCACCACTGCGGATCCAGCGAGGTTTGTAGTAGGTCCGTTGATCTCAGGAACTTGTCTGGTCAGGGAATTCTCCGCTAAAGGTTTTGTTTTCTTTTTTTCTCTTCAGGAGTTCTCCATCAATGATTTTTTTCTTTGGAGTTCTTGTCCAAAGTTCTTTTCTGAAAGTTCTTCTCTAAGAGTTCTTCTCCAGGAATTCTTCTCCCCAAAATCCTTGGTTCAGTGAAGGTCTTTTATTCCCCATTTCTCAGTTGTTTTTTTTCTTTTCTCTTTGTTTGTGTGACATGTCTGGCCCAACAGGTAAACCAGCAGAGGATGTTGCCTTCATTGCCATGCAGGAGCATTATTGTCTTTTTGTGTTGGTCAGCTTCTCCAAGCCGTACCCACTCCAGAAAAGACTATTTGCCCCTATTTCTGCTTATCTTTACAACCATAAGCAGAGACACTGAGGCACCATGACACCCATCTAGATAATCGGCAGTTGTCAGTCAGAGTCTCGTCACCAGAAAAGGCCTTACAAAGCAAGCTTTGAGACAAAAGAAAAAAAAAACAGTTTCCATTCTTCCCAGATGAAGAGGCTGTATTTACACAGGGGTGAGTAACCCTTGTTTCTGAGATAAGAAAAAGCCGATAATCCAGAAAAGAAACAAACATACCAGTAAGCAACTTGTAACATGCAGAAATCCAGAATATGTGACAATGTTTTGCATCCTGGAATCAAAGTCTACAAAGTGGTGAGTGTGGAGCAACACTTTCTGCATGGCAAAACAGGGTTAATCTCATTCTATTAGAAAGTCTTAAGTAGGATAATGAATGGCTGCTCTTCCCCAGACAAAGGAGCATTCTATAAAAACTCTGCAGTTTTAATATTTGGATGAAGTGAAGATCAGAGGCTCCAGTGTTTAATAGAGAACATCTACTACATATTCGTTCCCCTGTGTCCGTAGGCATTTGTTTCAAAGGCACTTTTAAAATGGGGTGACTGTAAAGAGATTGATTTGTGTAGTGTTAAACTTCTTGTTCTAAATGCCTTAATTCACTTTTTGGTAATATCAAGAAGAGCTGTAAAGTGAGGTTCCTTTAGTAAAGTATAAACCTTTTTCCCAAAAACAGTTATTTACATCTATGGATTATTCTTGAATGAGGACCAGATTGAATAGGTTTATGAGTGGTTATTCATAAAGATATTACAGTTGATAGGTCCCAGAAGAGACCCCTAAGGAATATCACTTCTCCACTACTCCTCTGCCTTCAAGTGGAATATGGCCCATTTACAATTAAGATTTAAAGCCCATGATTCAGTTTTCTCAATCACTTAGTCAGTAACATCTCAGCTTAGAGATAGGTAGAGAAAGATCACTGTTCTGCTCTAATCCATAAATCTAGTAATTCAGTAACAAAAGGTAATTTCTTGGCCAAGTACAATTTACATTTGTCAATCCATGGTGGTTATTCAAAATCACTTTCTCCTCCAGGCAGCCAGGAATGTATTCTGTGAGGATTTGTTCCATCATTTTGTTTCATCCTAACTAGGCTGTATTTCTCAGCAGTAATTCATTTACCTTTCTTAAAGTTGAATGAAACCTAATTGTGTTCCCAGTCACTGAGACATTCCTTGCCTGATCTGTCCTTTCAGAGGTAGTAGAGAACTACGTCTCAGTTATGTCACCCTGATTTCTCAGCACTGAGGAATTCCATGTTATCTTGGACATGAACAGGATGAAATTTCTCAAGAAATCCCTAACTCAGTCTTCTTCCAGTGCTGGTACTTGTAAGAAGTACTGGTAAATATAAAAAATAACAATTTACAATACTAAAGTGGTGAAAGCAACTTTATGTTTTAATTTTTTTAATAGACCTGTATAATATTTTTGTGCTACTTTAGAAAGCATTTGTGTTTTACAGTATGAAGAAAATTTCTTGGTATATTTTTTTAATGCGAAACTTCATTTGTTTGCAGTCAAGTCAAGGATCCTTAAAAAAGCTCAAGTGTAGAATGAATTCCAATTAGTCAACACTGTATTATATTAGTCCTCCATTAATATGTATACTGTTTCATGTTTTTGCATGTTTTATTGTGGGGAAAGGCCTAGATTGCCATCCCAACCTACATAGCAGCCTGAGGCATTCATTTGCCTTCTAGCCATGATCTGATTCTGAAAAGAGTGTATCAATTCAGCAGCTGTTTCAGTAGTGTCAAAGGATATTACTGAGTTGAAAAAATATTTTCCAGTTATTTACTTAATTCAAGTATTCACTCAATGGGACGGAAATTGTTGTTTACTTCTGTTTCTACCCCTCCCTGTTGGCACAAGACTGTCAGTTGGATAGTGGTACATCCAGAAATGTTCCTATGGCTTTCAAGTTGATAGTTACCTTCACAGGATGTCTGAATAAACTCCAAGAAAAGGTGAAGGTTTCCCCTGAAATAATAGTTGTGCAATTGGTATCATGTTAGCAAAATACTGCAAATTTTTTAGAGAATAGCTTCCTCTCTTCCCCCTGCCCTGTCTCCTTCCAAATATAGCATTGTACTTTTGGTGCATTTCACATCATTGGCATACTCCCACCACCCTCATTTTTCTTGAGGTACACACTTCAGTTCTTTAATTTTGATACTTTCATGTACATACTACTAACACTGCTCTCCCTTCTATACTATGTATACTATATATTCTCATTGTTTTGGTATAATTTTATGGTTTTTGACCATCTGGACCCTAATTTTGTTCCTGCACCTTAATGCAGTATTTTTTAGTATCATATCCTCAACCTGGAAACTACATATTTAAATTCACTTATTAAATTTTATGTCAACCTTTTTTGAAGTGTTTATTTGAATCTTTTTGTTTGTTTTCTTTGTTTAAAATCCTATCCTATCATATATTCCACACAGAGCTGAAGTACATAAGACTGAATCTGTTTCATTTCATGAGCTACAAACACAGATTTCTGAGTTAAGCAATAACCAACTGACCTAATATGACGAAGAGTAAGAACTGGTGGGAAAGGAATACTGAACTAGCTTTTGTGTGACATAGTTGGGTGCTTGTTAGTGACAGTGTATTTTAATTCCTTGTGGATATCTAACTCCCCTGAGATAAAATACATTTTTTAATTTGTGGCATACTTAGTATGACAGCCACTTTACACTGAGGAGTACAGGTCTGTGATTTATGCAGTGTTTCTATATTAACCTATCAATATTGCATAGCCTGTGTTTTTGTAACACTCAACACTGCTGATTGCAGCTTTTTCATCTCACCTGCTGAACAACTGTCGCAGAACCATGCAGAATATCCTTTCTGTAGAGACTGCCTTTTACTTTCAGATTATTGTTGTGTTATCTTCTTATATGATGTTACAGTTTTGATGTCTTTCTTATGTACTTATGTCTCTTATGTTCAACCTGAGTGTTGTGAGCACTTTTTTTCAGATTTCTGTAGAACTATTCCATCAGCTATAGCATCCATATGCTAAATACTGTAAAGACATACAACTACAATTCTTTCATGTGCTTTAAAAACAAACATAGGTGAAATGACAAGTACAATAAAACAATTACAGATTAAACAAAATGCAGCTTGAAAATTGTACATTTGTCTGATCAGCTTAATATAATGGCAAAAATTATGCTGACTGAGAAAATAAAGCATTTGCAGTGCTAGTATTTAATGCCCTTTTACAGATACCATTATCTTAATGGAATGGTAAATTATGGAAAAAGCTTTCTGGTTTGGAAAAAAATATACAGTTACTCACATATATCCAAATCCTTCTGATGAGTTTGGTAAGCAGCTGTTTTCAGTGATAAAACCATTGTCTGACATTTAGTAGCCCACTGATAATATATATACATATATATATGTCTTTTTCATTGTGGTGGTAAAATGTCAGAAGGAAAAAATGCATTCAACTTTAAAAAATCATTATAGGTAGCTATACCCATTGTAAAAACAGCAGTTGAATTCATAAGGCTGAAAATCAGCATCAGCAGTCAAAGATGAATTTCTCACTGAGAAGGTTCTCAAGAGAAAAGTGTTCTTTGTGTTTTGTTTGGTTTTGTTTTGTAGACTGGGTTTCTTTTTCAGTGTTTCCAGAGACTGAACTTGTTGTTGATGAATCTAAATGGAGATTAAGTACAGTATCTTACTTTTTTTTTCTCTTGTGAAACGTGCAATTATGGAATGATATCTAAAGGTACTTGCAGGTGTATTTATGGAAAGACTAATCAATCTGATCTAGATGTGTTTTTTGTTTGACAGTAAAGATTCTACATATTTACTTCTCTCAGTAAAATGCAGTTCCATTAACTTCTGGAGCTGTAAACTGCTTTATCCATTCAGTACAGGCTTCTGTACAGTAACTGTAGTTTAGACCATAGCTTCAATGTGTATTACAATTGGCAACATGAAAAAGGAAAACCAAAAGTCTGCAAGAATATGAATGTGTTGATTGACATACTCATATGCAATTATCATATTGAATTCTTATTTCCTACAGCATCACTGTTTGCTCCAGCAGTGCTATTCTAGTTGTTCAACAAATTTGCAAACTGTTCTAATTAATTTCAGTCATATCTCTCAAAAGAAATTCTAGAATAACCTATTAGTGAAACTATCCCTTCACTCATGGTTTTGTCTATATTGTGGTTATAGAAACTAGAATTACAGCCGGTATATGTCAGAATGCATTTCCCTTTATTTTTAAATACTCTGATGGATCTGGCCTGGAAGTAGTTATTTAGACCTGGAGATTAAAAACTACATAAAATTAAACAAATCCAATCAGCTGTAATAGTTAATGCAGGTTATTGCTTGCATGTAACATATAAAAAAGGAATCCATGGCTTCTGTTACGATAAACAAAACCTGTGTTGTTTGATGTACAAATAGAGGGATACAAAATAAAACTACTGTACACTTTTTCATGGAGTTACAGGAGCTAGTTTGAGTTTGGTAACTGTAAGTTTGTAAAAGAAAAAAAGCTTTCTGGAAAGAGAAGATTAATCAACCCCACTGTAAACCAAAGACATTAATGGTACCTGAGACTGAGATACTCAATGCCTTCTTTGCTTCTGTCTTTAATAGTCACGTCAGTTATTCTCAGGGCAGTCAGCCCCCTGAGCTGGACAACAGGGATGGGGGGCAGTAAAATCTCCCCATAATACAGGAGGAAATCATTAGCAAGAAACCATTAGCAACCTGCAACTCTACCTGGACTGTCACAGGTCCATGGTGGTGGATGGGATCTGCCTGAGGGTACCAAGGGAGCTGGAGGACGTACTTGGCAATCCACTTTCCATCATTCATCAACAGTCCTGGTCAACTGGGGAGGTTGCAGTTGACTGGAGACTTGCAAATGTTATGCCCATCTAGAGAAGGATTGGAAATAGGACCTGGGAACTACAAGCCTCTCATCCAGAGCTCAATATTTGGAAATGTTATGGTACAGATCATCTTCAGTGTGATCACACAGCATATATGGGACAACTAGGGATCAGACTTAGTCAGCATGGATCCATGAAAGGCAAGTCCCGCTTGACCAACCTGATCTTCTAGGGCAAGGTGAACCACCTAGTAGATGTGTGAATGGTGTGGATATTGTCTACTTAGACTGTAGTTAAATCTTTGACACTGTCTCCCACACCATTCTTGGGGAAGGTGGCAGCTCACAACGAACAGACATACTCTTTGCTGGGTAAAATGCAGGATAGATGTCTGGGCACAGAGACTGGTGCTGAATGGAGAATGGGAAGAAGTGTTGGTCCCCTTGGGAGTAGGAAAACTCTATAGAGAGATCTGGATAAGACTGATGGGCTAAAGCCAGTTGCATGAGCTTCGACAAGACCAAGTTTGCAAGAGATGCTAGTTGACAGCTGGTTGAACACGGGCCAGTAGTGTGCACAGGTAACCAAGAAGGGCATCCTGGCTTGTATCGGTATTGTAGCCAGTAAGACTAGAGAGGAGATTATCCTTCTGTACTCAGCACTGGTGGGGTTGCACCTTGAGTACTATGTTCAGTTTTGTGCTTCTCACTACAAGAAAGACATTGAGGGCCTGGAGTGGGTCCAGAGAAGGGCAACAAAGCTGTGATGAGTCTGAAACACAAGTCTTGTGTGAAGCAGCTGACAGAACTGGTATTGTTTAGCCTAGAGAAGAGGAGGCTCGGAGGAGACCTTATTGCTCTCTACCACCACTTGAAAGAAAATTGTATAAAAGTGGATGATTCTATGATTCTGTGATTCCATCTCTTCTCTATAACAATGACACTGCACAGTTCTGAATTATTAACATCATAATTCCCATTTCATCTTGTTTATTTTATACAAACATGACTGAATGAACAAGTTCTTTAGTACAATTTACTCATGAAGCAGGGAGACATATTTGTTTCTCTGTACTTGAGTAACTCATTACAATATTTCCAGAATTATTTCAATAATATATATTTACATAAACAATTATGCAAACTGCTATATTCTTTAACATTAAATATTTTGAGTTAAGATTAAATTTTTTTCTCCCTTTACAAATACAGAGCAGCAAAGTCATGTCCTCTTTTTTTCTCTCTCTTTATCCCGGATAATATTTTTTATTAGTTAATTGTCGTTTCCTATATATTTTAAGATATGAGAATGTTTGTAACAAATACTTTCCAAAAGTCAGATACAAATCTTATGAATGGAATATAGTAAGATGGAGAGAACCAACGACTATGAGGTTTTAGTCCTTTTAGTGACTTTCATATCTTCATTTTACTAGATTATTTATGAACACGTAAACAGGGGGGAAAGGAATTATTTATATGACTCTGTTTTGTAGAACTGGTAAACATGAGATAATGCGGATTTCTTGGCAAAAGCAAGTTTTCAAGTTTGTGTTGAGCTTGATTTACCATCTGTACTTGTTCACATTCAGTGTGTTCTGCCTCTAATTAGGACATGGATAACAGAAAGATACTTGGAGAATATGAAGAGAGAAAATGAGTGGAAGGTTGGAATATGATCCTCAACTTATAATTCAAAAGAACTATTTAAAATCTAATTGTTATTATCATGAGCATGCACAAAAAAGCAGTAGTTGTACCTTTTCTTTGACTATAATACTATAATACTATTCTACAACTAGACATTAAACAGCATAAATTCTACATCTCTTCACATTGTTTCACTGTGATAGTGTAAACTAGATCAAAATTTGGCCTAGTGCTTTCTTTTTTCTATTTTTTTTCTGTGTTCTTTCTTAATTTGCACTGTTTAACACCGAGAATAGCCAAAATCACACTTATTCTGACAGAACTTGTCTATGATAATTTTGTGGTTTGTGCTTGCTTTTTTACATTCATAAATAATTTTTAAACTGTCACATTTGTTTTTCTGTCTCCCTCAGTCTGTATATATCTGCACACTGTGATAAAAATAAGTTCTGTACTTGTTAATCGAACCAACTTGAGACAGATGTGTCAGTGTTTTCCAGTGTTTTTTTTTTCTGAGAGTTATGTAGTTTGTAAAAGTCTCAAAATAGATATATAAATGTTTTGTCTAAAAACTTTGTAGTTTGTGCAAATTGGAGCCACAGTGCTTAGTTCTAACACCTGGACAATGCACAACAGATAGCAGTGACCTTCTAAGAAACTGAAAAAGAAAAATAAGTGAAAAACTGCTCTTAAGTGCGCATGATCGAAGCTGAAGAGGACTACGGCCCTTTTCATCTTGATCACCAGGAGGCAAAGAACGACCCCTACATAACAGCCAGCGCAGCCCAGGAAGAGAAAGATAAAACACGAATGTAGAGATAAGAGACAATAAAAAGAGGGGACGGGAGGCCCCCGTTGTGCACCTCTGGTGGAGTGGAGACTCCCAGCCACCCAGCGCTGTTTCGCTCGTTTATTGCTTGCTCAGTAAATTCCTTACTATTGGCAATGGTGTGTATCGTTCTTCTCACACCTATAACAATTTGGTGCCATGGCTCGGAGGATCCCATTCACATCTATTTCAAAAACACACAAACACATTCATGCACATGCATATTTATTTGTATATGTATATTTTCATTTGAACAGTGAATCTTCAAACTACCTTTTTCAAAACTGTTGATGAATGATTAATAGTTAAAAGGTTGTCTGTGGTCAGGAATGTGTTAGTCCTCATAATTCCAGCTCCATGTCATATGTATCAGAAGCAGAGACGTTGCTGTTAAGTCCCTGTTAAGCATATGCTGTTAAGTCCCTTATGAATGTATATAATTCTTAATTTCCTTGTTCTTGGATATAATATTGTGCAATTTAAGTGGATCTTCGTCTCATTTTATTTATTGAGGAATACCTTTTTCTCTTATCTTTTTTCCTTTTTCTTTCTTTTTTTTTTTTTGTAACATTATGGCATGGTATCTTTTAGAAGACTCTACTCTGTTCTAGAAAGCTGTTGTTTACATGCAAAATGAACAAGCTGACTTTGGGTCAAAATAAATTGGAATCTAATCTGAAATTATAAAACAAATTTTAAAGATCACGTAGCTCATGTAAAGTTAGTATGCTAATGTTTTAGTCATTGGTTAGGTCAGGATGTATGCTTTTGGTGGTTTTGTTCGTTTGTTTGTTTTCCTTTTATGCTTAAAACCATACTTTAAATTTGTTTTCCTCATGTTTTACATTTAGCAATAGTAAGTCACTCTGAAAGTAATGCTGCTCATTTATTTCCATGGAAACTACAACACATGCAAAATGTACAACAGAATTTGATACAGCAAATTCTCTGTTCCAAAACACTATTCTGAACATAGTTATGGTCTTTAGCTATGCATTTTCTCCAACTAAGAAAAAGATTCTGCATCCCACACTCTTAAAAATCTGCATGACCATCCAGAACATGGGTTGTCTTTCACACAGTTACCACCACTGTTGAAACCTACCACCCACTCCCTCACTGTGTTCATATCTGCTGTTTGGTCTCTATCAACATTCATCAAGTGTTGATAAATGTCAGTGGGTACCATTTTTTATGTATGGAGGAATTCAATGACACATCTCTGCTTTCTACAAAATTCCATGTCTGATGCCATTTTTTTAGACTGCCCGCCTGCAACCATCTGCCACACAGCAACAAAATATAATGGAATACTGGTGGGAAGGTTTAACATTTACAGCCATACCACCAATACCTCCCTCTGATGTTGTAGACCAACATAATAAAATAGGAAGCATTACTTTTGGAGCAGCCTTTCTACAGTAAAATTCCTTGCATAGCATGCATAACAATGGATTCAAATAGAAATTATATTAAGTAAATCAAGTAAACACATTTTTGGTATAGAACTATTTTTTTTTCTTTCCAGTATATTCAAAGTTTCCCAATTGATTTCAAGAAATTAGAAAGCCGTCTCCAAGTCTGACTAACCTAAACTGCTCCCATTTGCTCAGGCAAATTATATATGCTGTGTACAACTTACTACTGAAGTTCCTGCAAAGTGTTTTGATATCACTTTATACAAAAAGTATTTGCTTGACATATTTTTCAAGATTTCCTATTGGAACACAAACACCCATCACAGACATTGCTTTCATACTCTGAATTCCATGAAGCAACCAAATGATCTGCTTCTCTAGTGTTCATGGAAGCAGCATGTTTTCCTATATAAAGAAAATCAGAACCCTGCTGTGGTGGCACTGATAAACAGCTACCTTTCATCAGAATCTTCACTGTAATACCTACATAATATTTCTCCAAACTCGTATGCACTGAAGTATGTATGCAAATGTTCTATGAGTATTTAAACAGTTAATTATCATTAAATGGTATATTAATGAATATGCTTATAAGATAAAAATCTTTCTGACCTTTCAGAGATCTTTCTTTACATAAGCCAAAGCCTTGCTTATGTAACCAGTTCAGACGGGTTACCTCTGATCTGTTCCTTTTGCTACTTATAAACGCTTCCTCTGCAATATGTGTTAGTCCATATTAATATGCATATGAAATGAAAAGTTTGATATTACACTACTGATTGCTTTAAAATTTTATCATAGGTTGCAGTACTTACCAACAGTTATGATTATGCAGAATCTTGCACTTTCTGGTTTATCAATAAGAATATTCAGAAATGCTTTTCTAAAGCAGAGCATGTGATTTGGTCATGCTCTTCCAGATGTTGGCGGTGTTTTAAAAGCTTTTACGAGGAGGTTCCAGACAGAAAGGAGGCTGAAGTCTCCTTTGTAACAAGCACCAAAATATAACAAAGCAGGAGCTTCAGGAAAGGAAATCAGGAAAAGAACTAACATTTTTAAAGATCTGTACTTTGGACATTCTTCCAAGCAATATGGTTTAAGCAAAGGAAGTTACAGATAGCACTACATTGATGATGAACTAAGAAAATTTAGGCATAGTCCTCATACTATGAGGAGAGAAGATTGGTGTCAGCTTTGAGCTGCTCAGTTATAATGCAAGAGTATAATGCTGAGCCAAGATAGCTGGCTGTGTTAATGGGATGCATTGATGTACCTGTATGATTAAATGCTGGAGCTATTTTTTTTCCTAGTAGTTGAAGAATTCAGCACATGTGGTTGGCACATGCCAGTAAAACTCTGAAGGTTTTGGAAGGACTACTTTCAGGGAAAATAAATAAGTCAGTAAGGGGAGCTGAGCCACCACTAGGGTGGAAATTCAGATCAGCAAGGTTGGAAAAAAAAAAAAAGAAAATATTTTGATGTGTGATAACATTCAGTATGAGTTGATTCTTGTCAGCCTTTAATCTTATGATAATTCACTGGTACATGTCAACAGTAGATTTTATTGAAGACATACTAAAATAAAAAGAATAGAGACAGTTAAAGTAACTGCAGCCTTGAGAGAATGATTTACTGGAAATACAGGATATGATAAAGCATTACTGGTCAAATTGAAATTCTTTGCTAAAATGCAACTTGAACTCTGCAACTTGAAATCCATTCATTTCCAAATATTCAGATTTGTTAAAAACAAACAAATAAACAACAGCCATCTCATGTATTTGATACTTACTTGTTTTAATTGAAGAGATGTTTGACATAATGATAATATGGAAGTCTCTGAAATGCAAGACTTCAGAAAGATGCTGGATGGTATAGAACCTTGTGGTTAAAAATTGCCACAGGACAAACTAAACCAGTCTCTATCCTCAGGAAACAGAGAAAGTGTTATTCATGCCCTAAAATAAAAGCTGAACCATAGGAAGGATTCAAATTTCCATATGGCAGAAGGGGAGAGGTGTTTGGTATGGGAAGAAAAAAAATAAGAAAAATTAAAAGAACATAAAACAAGTTAGGAAAATCATAATAATAATAAAAATAAACTGGGTAGACTTGGTAACAGACACCCTGTGGGAGGTAATGGCTTATTACTGACTCCTAAAATTAAGATAGTTGTTAGACTATGTGCTCTAGCAAGCATTCTTTACATTAGTACATAAGATGGCAGCATTTGATTGAATGATATCTTATCTAATGTTTAATTATATCTTGTGATTTCCGTGTGTGTTTGAGGTGACTTTAAATGATTTCTGAAGTGATTAGTTAAATATTGTTAGAATGCTTCATGTATTTTGGTATGTAGCTTTAACACGACTGGAACTTGTATGTCATTTGAGTATTATAATATTTCAGATAGCAAATGTGTGTGTTTATGTGTGCATATCTGTCATTTATATTGCAACTGTGGGGCCAGAATCTCCACAGAATAAGGAACTTTAGCTAGTTTGCAAACAAGACAAAGAATATTAGCAATGCTTTTTCGTTTCTGAGAGCTGAAGGTAAAATAAATAAATAAATAAATAAAATAAACCTCTGGAAAGATCTTTTTACCTCTCTACTTAAGTAGTCTTCTTTAAGAAGTACAAAACCGTGCATGAGCATATGCATTCTGAGAGCATGTCTTATTGATCACAGATGTGAAAAAAAGGAATGCAAATTCAGAATGAACTAGTGGTAGAGATAAACATGAAAGTGGTCTCCCTCTCCCTCTAGAGAGCTAGTAGAAGTGCTGCACATCTCTGGCTGGAATCTCACCTGATGGTTGCTTTATTAGTTATCAATGGGGATTTAGACAGAAGGCTGCTAGGAATTGCCCTTCATGACTGCATAGACCCTTTTTTGCTTCTCACTGAGGACAGCAGTGCCCTGGGGAAAGCACTCTACTGAGCTGCCTAAATCTGAGGGAGGCAGTAAGTATCCAGGGAAGATCAAAGCATGTTTGTCCAAAGGCTTAGGGACAGGCTGAATTTTATGTACTCAGAGTCTCTAAATCTTTACGTTCTGATTACAATAAAACAGAAGTAAAAAGTGCCAAGTGAGAAAGAGAAAATAAGTCAGTTTTCTCACCATACAGGATTGAATTAATAGTCTACTACTAATAGTCTTAGACCTTATTCTACTGATAGCACCTGATTGAAGGAAAGGAAGGGTGGTGGGGTTCTGCAACAGATTGCCGAGAAAGGCTGTGAATGCCCCATCCTTGAAGGCATTCCAGGTTAAGTTGCTTGGGTAGCTTGATCCGGTTGTTAGTAATTCTGCCTATAGCCGGGGAGTTGGAATTAGATAATAAAGTCTCCTCCAACCTAAACCATTCTATGATCCATTCTATGATCCCTTCTATGATCCTTTCTAAGATGAGACTCAGTTTCTCAGAGGAAGAAGACTTGAACAACGTAACTTCTCATATGCTTTATGGGGGTGGTTACAGCAATGGGAACAAAATGACTGGCAGCGAAGGGGTAAGCCTATTTGGGTTGCTGAACTATGGAGAGACATTGCTGCCCGAATAAAGAATATGGTTGTAAAGGTGCACAATTTAGATGCTCATGTTCCTAAGAGCTGGGCAACTGAAGAACAACAAAACCATGAGGTAGATCGAGCTGCCAAAGTTAAGGTGGCTCAAGCAGACTTGGACTGGCAACACAAGAGTGAATTATTTTTAGCTCGGTGGGCCCACGAGACCTCGGGCCATCAAGGGAGAGGTGCAACATATAAATGGGCTAGAGACCGAGGGGTGGACTTAACTATGGATGCTATTGCACGGGTTATCCATGACTGTGATTAAACAAGCCAAGAGGATGAAACCTCTTTGGGGGGAAGGGCAATGGCAAAAGTATAAATATGGGGAGGCGTGGCAGGTTGATTATATCACCTTGCC
>VXAB01010770.1:0-10900 GCA_013399175.1 Odontophorus gujanensis | reverse complement strand
TTTTTTTTTTTTTTTGTACTCCAGATTGGACATTCATTTATACATTCATGAATACTCATGCTCTTCCATTCAAAAGTAAATCCCTGGGTTAATGAACTAATTCTCATCTGGCAACATAGTTCTTTCCAACTTTGTCTTTGTAATCAAGCCCAGATAATGGGAAAATGGATGAGATATGAAGGAATGAATGAGAAAGACATGGAGGAAGAGGACTTCTACTTCATTTGTGAAAGCACTAAGATGGAATGAATTATTAGGAGAACAGAAAAACTAAAAAATTCAAATTAAAATGTTATTTTTGTATAGATCTCTTATGGTTCACATTACTGTGCAGTTACACTGGTTTTGTAATATACAATTGCCAAGTCTTGCTTGCTTTACTGACCACAGAAACTCTGAAGAAGTTCAAGCTCTTAGTGAGGAAATGGCAACAAGGAAATTCACAGCCTCAAACTGTGGGAATGTTCTATGATATTGCAACAGAACCTGCTAAACACTAATATTAATTCCATATTCCAGGCATTTTTTCCCACATAGGAGCAGCAGAAGAATCCCACATCTCTAGAAGTTATGTTAAACAGAATTTTTTTACAGTGATTATACCTATGACCTTGAAGGCTGTCCTGAATGTACAAGCAGAAGCAGTCCATGATTGCAGCTAAGAGAATCAGCCTAGTAGACTTCCTGATTTTAGTGCAGACCTTTAAAGATCCTCTTATTCAAACTAAGCAAAGAAGCTTCCAGCGTAAACCACTCTGGTTCATACAGACCTCCTAATTTTGTTTATAATTTCTACCTTATATTCTGAAAATGAGATTATAATAATTGCTGTCATTTCAAGTTTGCAATATTTTTAGCCTTTCCATATGGCTGCATGGCTAGCTCCAGTACTTTTGATGAGGTTTTGACCCTGACAGCTTTTGACAAGGTGAAAAATTACTTGCTTGATCTGCATGTTTTGATTTTTTTTTGTTGTTGTTGTGGCTACCCTTCAGATGGCCATATGCAAATAGTAAACTACCTATCATGAGGTGTATAACTCACCATCAAAGTGGTGTGGAAATTAGAAAATGATAAAGAAAAACATTTCCTGGGTAAGAAACCAATGTTGTGGTAGATATTACCCAAGTAAGAAGATTAGAAAAATCTCTTGCTTGTGGAAACCTATTGGAACAGGGCACTCTAGTGAAATGACTCAAATTTGTAGCAAAAATTGTGTGTAAAGTAAACAGTTTTACTATATGATGTTGGCATATTTGAGGTCCTCATCTATGTTTATTTTAACAATGATGTTCATTGTTCCTGTATTTCAAAGAGTCAATTTCACCATAAATTTGAATACAAAGAAATCATGTTCTTAAGAATTTGAACTGCAATTTATGGACCAGGTTTTTTGTGTTGAAATTGCTATTTTCCTGCAGTAAGGTACACACATTTATGAAAAAGTACAATAATAGATATTATTATTTTGCATGTTTTCCTAATTTAATATAAAACAGTAAATTGCTGTTGTGAGGATCAGTTGAGCAAGTGATTTGGCCCCCAAATCAAAAAGAAAAAGCATTCATGTTGTCTTTGCTGAAAAAAAGAATTGAGGGAAAGCAGAGGTGAAGTGTGTGATAAAGTAATTTTAGAGTAACTGAACATGAAAGTGCTTGACTAGGATCAGACAGAAGTAGTTCAAAAAATTAGTAATATCCTAGACTCTTGAGCTATATGATCTGTAGACACTGGTAGCACTAATTACTGTCACATGCTTCCATTTGATCATGAGCTGTTAACTGTAACTGTTTGAATGCATCTATCCAACCAGTTCCAGTTTTACTCTAAGCTTGTACAGTTCTCATCTGGCCCCCAGGATCATGGTTGTTCTGTGTCACAGGCAGCTGTCCTAAAAGATGAGCACTTGCTTGACTTAGTTTGTCTGTTAATACGTCTGTAAGCAAAAAGGTACTCCAAAATCCTGTACTTCTGTCATTTTGCCTTGGGGGAATATTATCCTTGATTTTCTAGGTACACTAGAACTTTAGGATAAAATATTATGTCTTGAGATTTGATTTAAATATGCATTTAGGCCTTTTGTACAGCAGATAAAGGGATTTGAAATTTGTCTGAAGCACCAATAAAGTTTAAAATACTTAGAAAACCTGTAGATATGGGATTGAGATTTTTTTGATTATTTGAAGATTTTAGGATATTTTACTACTTACTGTAAATACTAAGAAAGACTAACGTGCTGCTCAGGAGTAGCAAAGTGCTGCTCAAGCTTGCCTTTTGATTAATATATCTATGTTTTCATGAAAACTAATAGTATTAATAAGAGATTAAATATTTCTAGGTAAGTTATATGAATGCACTCTAGAGAACTCTGTGCAGAGCCAAACCTCATAAGAATTTATATTATTCTAAATGGGAGATCAGTGTTTGGTCATTTTTCCTTGTGGTAAAGGAAAATAATTGGCTCTCACTTCCACATAGACCAGTGTCAATAGGCTAACTTCCCCTTACTGACAATTGGAAGTATCAGTGAGACTCCAAGGTCTCTGATACAAATGGTACAATTAACAGGGCAATGCCTCATTTATTTTCATTCTTTATACATAGATTTTTTGTTCTTCAGAGGTCTTAGGCATTGTTAACTTTAGATAACCTCTGTGATTCAGCTACCTGACCTCTCAAGAACTTTTGATTCTTTACAGTCTCTGAGGGACACCTGAATGTAAGTAGTCTTTATCCTTCCCAGGCACTAAGCACAACTCTCGCAGGGTAGGCAGATTCCTCTGTTCTGCTGTGCTGGTTAGACATACACCTCCCATCCACAAGGACAGAAGTGACAGGTGTTCACCCCACAGCTTCCAGCATAAATCCTACACGATTGCAGCAGACTCAATGGTCATTGCCCTGGATGTCATTCCCTTTCCTTCTTCTGGTTACATGCTCTGTTGTGATTGGCTGAACCTGAAGGCTGAACCTCTTGTATATATGTAGCCACCATTTTACTTTGGTAACTATTTTATGTCTGGGTGCCAGCACTGTATGGTAAGATGCTGTTATTTTGTTTGTCATTTTGTTAGACTTCATTCTTCACTGTGTCTGACAGCCATTCCTTTTATCATCACACCCATGTGTTCTCAGCGTGGTGATTTGTGGCCACACTCCTTGGAACCAGGCTCTACTCTTTAAAATGATACGTTATAAATGGATATATGTACACAAATATATGTCTAGAAGAGTTAAAAATAGAAATAATAATTTGGGTTGTAGATTGTGTCTAACAAAAGTTTACATTTCGGGGGGAACGGCTGGGAGGAGGGGTGACAGGTGCTGAATAAGGATGATAGTTTAAGTACTTGAAATAAAATGTTGCTATTCAAGGTGAAATAAGGTAGCTCTTACTTCCTTTTCTTAAGATGTTTAAGCCATTGACTATGGCTTAAATGAACCTCTAACAGGCATAATTATGGTGTTCTACAACCATCATTGCATCATGTGAAGTACAGATGATGGCCCAATGAACTATGCTGAACAAGACAGATTTAGGAAAACCAAGTGGTAAACCGTAATGAGAAATCCATTGTCATGTAGCAATTCCAGTCTTGCAAAACCATTTGCTTGCATATCAAGACCTTTACAGAAATAGAAGTATGAAGTCCAGAATAGAATCTTTTCCTTTAACTGGGTCATTAGCACAGTAAAGATAATTCTCACCTCTTCGAGAGCTTACTTGAAGGTATCCTATGGGTTAGACTATAGGTGCCCAACCTTTCAGCTTGCCTGGACCACACTGAGCAGAGAGGAATTGTCTCAGGCTGAATATGAAATATGTAGTATATTTAGTGTACATAAGTAATAAAACTTATTTTTATTAATTATTTATTAAACAAAAAGAACAACAAAAACATAAAAATAATCAGATATTTTATTTATTTATTTATTTATTTATTTTCAAATCAGTCTTATTCTATGGAATTGGGAAGTGGCTACAATTTTAATGAGCTCTCAAGTCATTTGTCAGAGATTTTTGATGAAGTTTTACTCTTCCTACACTTCATTCTTGAAAATTAGTTGTTTACAAATGTACGTAACTGGGAAAAAATGAAGACATTATAATGATAGATTACAACAGATAAAGCTTTTTTTCAAAAGAGTTTTGAATCACCCCAGAGAGACAGACATTACAATCTGCTAATAGAAAGGATCTCCAGAATCAGGATTCACCAAACACTCCAAAGGAAATATCTCCAACTAAAGATGTTTCCCTTGTGGCTGCCAGCCCTCAAATGAGGTTAGGGAGGGGTGGACTCTGGCTCTACCCCCTTCCCGTCACCCAGATGAATTGCTTCCAACTGTGCTCCCAGGGCTGGCTATACCTCTTCAACAGGTGCTCAGCCATTGGTTCAGGAAGTTACCTAACAGATCCCATATAGACAAGAATTAGGAGTGACTGTGTAGTGAGGGATATTTGTCTCTAGTAAGATATATCATAGAATTTTGTTAAAAACTTGGTAACCTTCTATGGTGTTATTGTGACCAGCTGAGTAAATGTGGGAAGAGTAGTGGATCCTGGTTTCCTTGAACTCAGAAAGTCTTTAGACATTGTTTCCCATAATACGCTCATATGTAAGCTTAGGAAAGGTGAAAAATATGAGCTGACAGCAAAGTGGATTGAGAAATGCCTGATTGATAGAGCTCAGTGTTGTAATTCGTGGCACAGAATCTAACTGGGGGCCTGTAGACAGCAATGTTCCCCAGGGGCTCGTGCTGGGTCTAGTCTTGATCAACATCTTTTTCAGTGACCTGGATCAAGGGATGGAGCATACTCTCAGCAAACTTAATGACTGTACAAAGCTAGGAGGAGTAGCTGACACACCAAAAGGCTGTGCTGCCATTCCATGAGACCTAGGCAGGCTGGAGAGCTGGGCACTGAGAAATCTTAGATGTTTAACTAAGGCAAGTATAGAGTCATATCTGAGCAGGAACAACTGCATACATCAATACAGGTTAGGGGCAGACCTGCTGAAAAAGACCTCTGCAGAGAAGGACATGGTTACCCTTGTTGATGACACATTGACCATGAGCCAGTTGTGTGGCCTTGTAGCCCAAAAGGCCAAAAGTATCCTGAAGTGTGTTAAAAAGAGTGTGGCCAGCAGGCTGAGGGAGGCTTTTCTCCCCATCTACTCTACTCTGATGATGCCACATCTGGAATATTGTGCCCAGTTCTGGGCTCTCCAGCAACAGTCAAAGGGGCAGTGGACACAAACTTGAACATAATTCCATGAAATTATGAAGAATAATGTCTTTGACTGTGACAAAGCTCTGGAAAAGACTGCCCAGACAGGTGTTGGTATCTCATTTTTTTGTTCTGTTTCTGTTTTGAACAAATTGTCATCTCTAGCGTGGCAGATAATTTGCCAGCATTCCTTATTTTTTCTGAGTAACTTTTACACTAAGGTAAATACACAACCTGTGGAGGTGTGTTTTTTTTTTTTTTGTTTTTGTTTTGTTGGTTTGTATGTTTGTTTTTTAACAACATTAATGTGTAACTCTTCACTGTCTGCAGATTTGTCAGTATATCAGTAGGTGTTATTAACAGAAAGACAGCCTCAAGCTTTTTTTCTTTCATTTAACAAAATGTCTATAATTTGCCATCAAAACCATTTTGGTGGTTTAAAAATGTACAAAAAACCTCTGGCAATTTACCAACTTCATGATAAAGTCAAATATAGGTAGTAAGGGGGAACTTTAATATCATATCTTAACATTTACCATAACACAACATTATTGACAAGAACTAAACACAGAAAAATATAAAAGGAGGTAAAACTGGTGTATGAGAAGTGAAATATTAGAAAATACTCTTAGTTCCCTGTGGAGGAGAATTTATTTTTAACATGTATTCACAAGAAAATCTTATTTATGTTCTTTTAAGATTATATTTTAATGAGACTAACTTTCATATATATGAAATTTCTCTCATATAAATGAAATTTCTCTCATACAATACATAAACTTTGTAGGGAATATAAGTTTTCAGATGTAGACCTGTGATTTTCATGCAGTTCATTAGGGTTTTATGGATAGTATTCTGAAGCAACTAACTGTATATGTACAAACCCTCTCCATCCTTAAACTGACTTTTGGGGATTTGTCTCCATCAGCTGAAATAAAATGTTACTAACATCAGGAATATTGTCAGTGTGCTTAAAAATGTAAAACTACCAATGACCTTTATAGAATAATTTAGCCAGTTCTCATGACCTGAAATGCAACAAGAAAAGGCAAAAAAACAAACAAACAAACAAAAAAAGCCAACATACATTAAAAATATATTTATTTTTTAAAAGTATTATTGAAAGTCCCGATATATTATGACGATGATCCTTTAAAAATCAGTCTCTTCAGTAGTGCCAGGATATTTCTATTGTTATAGAAAAATGATAATTTTTTTTTAATAGAATATTTCTTCCATGGATATGGAAAATGTGTGCAATATATGCAAATACATTGAGTTTCAAATGGAATGAGTGCTGAAATTAAATAGTGTTGCTGTTCTGCTCCAAACAGCTTAAGCATATTGCCACTATATGGTCATGAAACTATACTGAAGTATTGTGAAAGTCTTCTTATGTATGAGAAAACAAATCATGATAACTGTAGCTTATAACAAAACAAGGTATATAGGAAAATCCTGCAGCACCTCCTAGTAAACAATATTTCTTCATAAAGGTGGTGTATGCTGAACACATTTAAACAGTGGGGTAATGAAGGGAGGAAAAAACACTATTTCCATCATTTTTTTTCATCTAATATTTGAATACTTATTAAGACCTGTTAAATGTAAACCCCCTAAAACATATTGATTTTCTTTCCCCATTTTGGCATGGTAATTTCTTGGCATGGAAATGTTTATTTATTTATTTATTTATTCTTACTTTTTTTATTGCATTATTACTATTATTTTAGAGTATATGTTCTATTTCTTTTATTTTGTCCAGAATTATTTCTCTAGGGCTTTTCTTTCTCATAATGGAAATATCAGATACAAATGTAAATTTTCCAGTATGTTCTGTAGTAAAGATTTTCAAACAATGGTTACAGCCTTTGTTTGTATTTGCTGGAAGGATGTGAGGAGGCCATGGGTAGACAGGAGATGTGGCAGAAGTACTGTTCTGCCTCCAAGCCTCCTTCTGACTGTACATGCTAAGAAGGTCCTCAAGGTGAACAACACAAGAGCAAAGTGCAGATTAGACTTTGCCTCCTTTCCTGATGGAAACATCTTGGATATAACCACACTGACAAGCAGCTAGCTTATCTAGTTAGCATTTAGAAGCACGTGTGCATGTTCAATGTTTTGAAAGATGATGAAAGGATAGAGCTGTTGTGATTGAGAAGAAAAAAAATGGCAAGTATAATGGAGCAACAGTAACATTTATACTTTTTCTTAATTTGTTTATGAAGATTATTTTTTGAAATGTATCCTTGGCTAATCT
Organism: Odontophorus gujanensis; assembly: GCA_013399175.1. Classification (NCBI taxonomy): domain Eukaryota; kingdom Metazoa; phylum Chordata; class Aves; order Galliformes; family Odontophoridae; genus Odontophorus; species Odontophorus gujanensis. The sequence goes on along the minus strand of VXAB01010770.1, from coordinate 3,410 downwards.
AATCTTTACTTCTTTCTTGAATTAAGAAAACAGCTCTAATTTTTAGATGTAAAAGAATAATAAATTATTACTGCTAATTTTTCATACAGTAACTAGCATGTTTTCTGATCAAAAGAATAACTGACAAAGTATTATTTTATGAAGACTTTTTCATTTATCTGACTGCAATAGTGTTTGTATGCTACCTTTTAGCCTGTTCAATTTTCGTAAAATTTTGTAATGTAATGATTTGTTACACTCAACTTTTGTAAATATGGCATACCTTAAAAAGGAAGAATTACATTCTATATTTTAAAGTTCAGGTTCTTATTCGTTCATTCATTCATTCATTCATTTATTTCCCCTGTATTTTACCAACGCAGAACAATGAACAATGTGAATCTCTACAATGCTGACCAAAATAATTTTGGAGCCTCCTTTTGCTGCTGGGTTTCCTGTAAGAACATACCCACCAACAGATCCCAAATTTGTCCAATATTCTTATACTGTCACACTTCTACAAGCAGCCACAGAGAACAACTATATTTTCAGTACCTATGAACAAGAAAATTTGTGTGTTTGTATATATGCCATTTATGTTTTTCTCCTGTATGAACATATATTTCTGAAAATTCTTATAGAATTAAATCCCATATTTCTAGATTTCTACAACCTCATCTAAACTGTGGAAAAAGGAATAAATACAATTTAACTAAGGGAAATGATGTGATTAGTATTAGAGAATTTACAGTTTGAAAAGCCTTGCAAAATATTTTCTGTTAACTGTAGCATTCTTCTTATAGGAGAGTAGGAAGTGATCATACAGGGAAGGTGAGAAATTATTCACATTTACCTTTTTCTAGAGGAATTTTCAAGAGGAATTATGATCCATCTCAAAGAGTTAATAGTGTTTTTAAAAGGGAATTTAGCCTAAACAGAGTTCTTATATGTAAATCTTCCTATAAGAAGAACTGGGCTTGCTATTTTATTGCATTATTGTTCATTTTGAAGTCTATACAGTTTCCACAGAATAGGCAATAGTGGTAAAAAAAAAAAAAAAACAAAAAATAAAACAACCCTCCCTGCTATTTCTTGTTAGAAAATTAAGCAGCAGTAATTCTGAACGTGAAGTGGGAATAATGTGACATTTTTACAGATGTTTCATGGCCCTAATCACAGTAACTGAGTCAGTTCTTTTTCCCCAGTATGAGTTGATGGTAATGGATGGTTTCATAAATCTTTCAGGGACAGGTACAGGAAGGTGATTTGGAGCTGAAAGAATATCTTCTGTCATCCTAGTAATGTCAAAATCAAGACACAAGCAGCAAAGTTGTGGATAATGAGTAGCTATTTTACAGGTCCACAGAATCTTGGTTTCTGTGGCATTTGGAGTATGCTACAAACTACTGAAGTTTCATGACCTCATGGAACTTTCCGTGACCATTATAACAGAGAAATCACATGAAGGGGGAATTACTCCAGGGCTGATGAAGGAAATTCTATAGGCACCTTGCTGTTTCCTATGTTAGGGGAAAATAATTTAAACTAATAACAGGCAAAAGGTTAAATGCTTCAGAGTGTGTAGGCACACAACTAATCAGATGTTAGTCTGCAGCTTTACACAAACTTTTCAAATCTTTTTGGGTATGTGACATTGTTTCACAACCATTAATAGCAGTAGTTGCTATTTTCTTTTTTTTATTTTTCAAAGGAAAGTGTTTATTGAAAGATGTTCCTATTACTTACCTCTAAAATATTTTCAATTCAGATTTCAGTCTGAGTTCAAAAATACAAAATTTAACAAAAATTGTCTTTTTTTAGATTTAGTTTTACAGTGAATAAATTCCCATTGTCTATTGAATATATGTTGCAGAAGGATACCTCTTTCAACTATGACAGAATGTGTTCATTGTTCTTAAAAAATTTGAAATTGCTGACTTTGCTTAAAAGAAAGTTTAATTCCTATGAATTTCATACTTATCTTATATGACTTCAATTATCCATTGTAAGGAAGAAACAACCTATTAGCATTGCACCAGAATCAGTTCCTAGCTTGAATAACAGAACAGGCTATTTTTGCGTTCATTTATGTATGTGTATATATATATTTACAAATATTACAAATCATACTTACATAACTTATAAAAAGTAGTGTGTTTGAGGTCAGAATTGTTAAAAAACTATTAAAAATATGCATTTTAAAATGAAAGATATGCATAGTGAGAAAGTGGGATTATTTTCTTCATTCTTGCTATGTATAAAAGAGTCGGAGTTAGTAGTCCAGCATTAATACTTCAGAGAATCACTGTCCAAGAATGAATAAAATTGCAAAAGTAGTTGCATAAGTAGTATAAAACTCATTTTGGTCACGCTGAGGGATAGCATCCCCCGGCAATATATAGTTTGACATTTTAGAAAAATTGTCATTTAAATCACAGAGTCACAGACTTGTGGGCATTAGAAGGGTACTCTGGAGATCACTTGGTCCAGCCCCACTGCTAAAGTAGGTTCCCTACAGTAGGTTCCACAAAAAAGCATCCAGATGGATTTTTAATATCTCCAGAGGAGATTACACCACCTCTCTGGGCAGCTTGGTCCAGTGCTCTGTTGCCATCAAAGCAAAGAAATTTTTCTTTATGTTTGTATGGAACTTTCTATGTTCCAGTTTCTGTACATTTCCCTTTGTTCTGTCACTGGGCACTGGTGGAAAGGGCTTGGCCCTTATTATTTGATTCTCACCCCTTAGATATTTCTAAACGCTGCTAAGATCTATCCTCAGACATCTCTTCTCAATAATTAACAGTTTCAGATGTCAGACTTTCCTCATAAGGGGGATGTTGCAGGCTCTTTGTCACATTTATGGTCCTTCTTTGGACTCATTCTAGAAGTTCTTTGTCCTTCTTGAACTGAGGAGCCCAGAACCAGACAGAGTACTTCAGATGTTACTTCAGCAGGGCAGAAAAGGGGGGGAGAAAAACCTACCTAGAACCTTTTAGTACACTCCAGGATTCTGTGCTTGCTCATGGATAACCTGTTGTCCACCAGGATACCTAGGTCCTTCTCTGCAGGTCTTCTTTCCTGCAGGTCAGTCTTAAACCTGTACTAATGCATGTGGTTGTCCCTTCCCAGGTGTAGGACTCTACTCTGCCCTTCTTAAACCTCTAAGGTTTCTCTCCACCCCCTCTCCAGGCTGTAGTAGTCCTCCAATTTTTTCTTCATTGAAAAGAGTTGTATTTTTGTAATTAATAGTAACAGGAACCAATCTGATTCATTGGCAGCTAATGATTGTGGAATCAGTTCAGAAAGAATGTATGTTTAAAAGTTTGTTTTTATTTTTATTTATTCATTTTTTGTACAAGCAATTTAAAACTAAGATTATCAGAAATCAAATTTTATTCGTGATACACATAATTTTTTATTTTTTTCCTTTC
>VXAB01010769.1:50479-79782 GCA_013399175.1 Odontophorus gujanensis | reverse complement strand
TTTTATTTTTTCTTCTATTCACTCAGGTTAAAATGAAGAAGTCTTTAATTTCATGGGCTACATCTCTTGGTCATTTCTTTGTTCCCTGATCAGTACATCTATGCAGTACTGAACAAAATAAATAACACCTCTTGCTGCTGAATTCAACAAATGTGGTCTTGCCACTATTTTTTAATTGACATTTTATTTACTAGTTCAAGAGAAATCAGCCAGACTGATAATGAGGAGAAATAAATACAAGCTATTTTGTATACACACCCAATAGATCAGAAAAATTGTGGGTTCTGGCAATTGAGGGAGCCCAGTGCTAAGGCAACACAAGTTAGGTAATCCTTTGAATAAGATAACAGTGATCAACTAAAGTAGGACTGAGTATTTGGGTAACAGATTTAACTTAGTCAGGTCTTCTATACAACATGTGACTTGAATTCAGTGAGGAGAAAAAAAAGTCAACCAAACAAAACTCCACCTAGCACAGTATTATGAGACTTGTAACCTACATAGGTGTAGGTAACTAAAGATAAGTTCAAATTTAAGGTGGGTATGGCTTTTACATGCTCATTCTAGCTTTACCTGAGAGAAAAGGAAAATAATATTGATACTGGGAAGCTGTACAATATTTACAAAACCTGTCAGATATACTACATTGTGGTTCTTACACAAAGAAACCACAAGAAGGTCAATAACATGGTTTTTATCATTTGACCTTATATTGGTACATTGCTTGACTTGAACCATGTAAGTGTTTGCATTTTTGACCAAGAATTTTCTGTTTCGGAGTCCCCTCTGGGCTGTAGTTTGGGCTCTGGATTGGCTATAAACAAGTTTATAGTGTGAGCCAAGTTGCTTCAGGCTTCACTGTTAACATTTTAGGAAGCTAGGGATGTAAAATCCTCAGGCTGATTCTTTTGAAGCATGCTTTTTTCAGTATAGTTGATGAAGAGGTTTATGAATTCACTCTTCACAGTAGATGAACTGAGATGATGAAAACGAAGCAGTTTCCCTTGTTGTTCCTTTACAAACATGTTACAAATGAAAAAATATAAATGTTTTGTGATTGAGTTTTATTTGTATGTTTATTTGTTTTAATAATAGGATCTAACCTAGTAGTCTATGAAGTCTTACTCTGACAGACCTCAGTTTGAGGTGCTGTTTGTGTCTGGCTGTGGACTTGCCATGAAGATAATAACATAAAATGACCCAAGAAATCCAGGGTAAAAGTTTTGACTCCATGTGCAATATACCTAAATGAATACTTCTTGTATGTTTCTCATCTATATGATAGTGTACTATTGTGTAAAAAGTTTTTACTCTGACCTTTCCAAGGGATGAGCCTCGAAGCAAACCCTCCTGCTTTACCTGCCATTAGTCTACATGTATTGCTTGACAATAAAGCATTTTGCCAGAAACATTTTTGTGTTTATGCACTTAAACCCATATTAAAGAAGAGGGAATCATGTCTGCCACTAACAGACAAAATATAAGCCTATCACTGACTGTACTGCAATTTAAGCTTTCCTGGAAAAACTCTGGAGATCGGAGCTGCAAAGTAACTATGAAGTAGTTTGTAATGATGCCATTTGCAGCAGTATATTCTGATTCTCCATGGCTTCAGCATCGCCCCAAATTAGAAGAAAGTCTCCACACTCCATTCTGACCTCCTTGACTATGGTGAGACTGTCCGTTTCCTACTCTAGGGATATGGAACTAGTTATTTCCCTTGTACTGACATTTCTGTCCTACTGAAAACTGTGGAGCAAGTAGCCTCTAAGGCAAGGGAAAAATAAAGAGGCAGCTTTCTGGTTCTCTATGGTACAATATTGAACATGAATTTGCCATATGAAAATATTCACTTCAGCTACCACTTCCCCCTTGAATAAAAGCAAATTTGGGGAATATGTGTTAATAGTGCTCAAGAAGCACATTTTCTTTATGTGCTGTTTAAGAAAAACCTGTGCCTTTAAGTGTAATTAAGCAAGTAATGAAAGTAATTGCAATTGTTAATTTTCCACTTTCAGAAGGAAAACTGAAACTTATGTATGTAGCCAAATACACAAAGGGAAGCACGGATAACCTAAATGTAGCAAAAAGCGGTGAAAAATCTTCTGCTTTATGGCGTTTTTCAGGGGGCAAGACAGATAATGGCTTCCTCTGATAAAAGTTCCCCAGTGAAAGAAAAGCATTTAGTAGCAGCAATACCTGAAGCCCATACTGGGCAACTTTAAGCTCTCTTGCTCTGGGAAACTGTTGGACATATTCACAGGGGACTTTTTAAATCCCCAGGAAATAATGTCTTCTCTGGGCATTTACAAGAAATAGAAATGCTTTTTGTATGCATGACTTAATATACATTTTAACTGGAAAAAGGAAGGCTTATCAGGATAACGCTGACAGGTGGCAGGGCAACTTGGACAGCACAAGATAGATATTCTCAGTCAGTGGGTGGCAAGAGAAAATGAAATAATGCTGACTGGTGTATGCTGATCTGTCTCCAATTACGGCCACCTGATTGTGTGAAGTAGGACAGTGGGACTATTGCCACAAGTTCTTGTTTTCCCCATTGGCATTCCTTGATTATTCTTACAGTATCCTTTCAATCTCAATATAGCCGTACTTTGCACAGCAGCATTCAGAACTGCTTTCAGATGAAGGAGCTGAGAATAACACTTCTTTTTCTTCCCTATGTGCAAAGGAACAATCATTAGACTGTGAATCATGTAGCTGCAACTAGCCTGTTGAAATGAAGACAGTATTTTTTTTGTTTAACCTGAGTCATCTTTTCTTTTTATATCATTTTCCCTTTGTCACATTTTTTTTCACCTTATCCATGGCCTAAATAACCCCAAAATAGCTCAAAGATGATGTATCTTCCTTACTTTGTTAGCAGTTAAGTTTCATGTGAATTCTCTTTCTTACATTCTTTCACCCCCAAACAAAACAGGCAGCCTGGTTAAACTTCAATCTGATATTTTTATAATATCTTTTTTTTTCTTTTTTGAAGAGGTGGAAAGTATTTCATGGATGTGAATACATGGATCCTACTCAATTTTCTTTCTTTCAATCATGCTAGTTTGCAATAGAAATGTTTTACTAAGACTGCTTGCCAGCTTCACTAGAACAGTTTAACCATTTTGGAGTATTTTTCTAAGTCAAAATAGTCAGAAATCCAAATCCACTTTGCCAATTATTTTAGATTTATGGTTCTTTTGTGTTGGCATGAACTACAGCAACTCATAGCCACCTGTTCTTATAGGTAAAAGTGATGCTTTGTATTTGCTTAGTATCTTTAAATTTGTCAGCAATGCCTCAGTACTGGACCAGTATCAGTTGCAACAAATTAGCTGGAGTCAAATTTAAAGCTGTGTTTAAGTTCATGCTTAAACGTGCACATGCACATGTGAGCTATAAAAACACAGATACGTCTTGAAAGATATACATGATTGCTAGCTTTAATCACCTCTCAGTAAGCTAAAATTGTTTTTAAAAACCCTCTGTATTATCTGATAATGCTGTCTTGCTGTAGTTAGTATTAAGTGTGAGTTTCTCTCTCACAAAATAATGTACCAGATCTCAAGGTTGGCTGTAGGACACACCATTTTAGCTAATACCACACAGGAGATCAGTTATTTCCCATTGTGATTCCCAATTGGCATCTTGCAGTGAGCTTGTTTACTGCTCTGCAGCAGAATGAATAGTCTGCTGTTAAGTACAAAAAAAAAAAACAAAAAACAAAACCTGCATAAAAATAGTGTTAAGTCTCTGGCTTAAGCTGACAAATTCTAGGGAAGTCTAAATTAAAGATAAAGTATCAGTACAGTGCTTGTTATGTGCAGCAATATTACCCTGGAATGGGAAAGGGAGTCAGGGTAGGTAATAGCTTTTGTCTAGCTATTACCATGACAGGCTTTTACTTGGATTCAGAATAGCAAGAGCTCTTTAAAAAGTCCTTCTTTCTTTATTGTTTTCCTTTCAGACACGGACAAAACAATGTAAATGGGCCAGTACTTGTAGGCCAGCTTGTGGCACGATTATGATTTGAAATGGTTGAGTAAGAAGAAGAATAGGATCTGAAATGGAGATGTTGACTGAGCAAACCAACAGTGCAATTATAATATTGACTCTGCGATAGAATCAGCACTTCAGGAGAGCAGCAAGCCTCCTTGACTTGAGGGGCTCTGGATTAACTGGTTTAAAAAGGCACTGGCCTGAATTAAGAATGCTATACAAGTATTATCAAGAAAAAAACAGTGTAACAATACTTTTGCTTTCTCTGTACAAACAAAATCCTTAAAAACACCCAGTGAGATAAATATGATTTAGATATTAATCTGAAAACAAAAACAACAAGGCGTGCAAAACCAGACAATATGTTGTTTACTGAGGAGAATAAGAAAGGGGGCATATTCTTGATCTGAGAAAAGATGGAAGCGTAAGAATAGATGTATAGATGACAGGAAAAGTGTTCTTCAAGAAGGGTGGACATGGAAGAGATGCCAAGGGAATGCTGATAAGGCTGTGAAACTAAACAGGAAAAAAAGTAATTGGGAGAGTGCGCTGTCCCTTTCTGGGGTGGAGTTCTGTCACCAAAAAACTGCTGATAACACATAGATGTCAAAGTCTTCTCTGTCTCTCACTCTGCTCCACCAGCTAGTAAGCTGGGAGAGGAGCAGTAAGTTGGGAGAGGATGTGACTAAGCAGATGTTCCAAAGTAACCACAGTGATATCATATAACATCATGTAATGAAAACGGAGAGGACAGGGTTTGTGGGGGATATTCTTTTCCTTTGGAACTGGCTGGGCAAACATCCACCTGCTGGGGTTTGTGAGATACTGCCTTTGCATACCTTTTTTAAAAAATATATTATTTCTCTATTCTTTCATTTCTCCTTCACATATTAGACATTTTTCTTTTTTTTTTTTTNNNNTCTTTTCCCTTAACATATTGGACTTTTTTTTTTTTTTTTTTTTTTTTAAATCTTGAACAATGTGTTTTTTTGCTTTTTCTTTTTTTTTTTTTTAAATCTTTCCCCATTACACTGAATCCAGAGAGTGAGTGGTGGTGTAGTGCTTAATGGATTTAGTCCACAATAAGGAGAAAAGAAACAGTAGTCTTTGTTAGATGAACTACATATCTAGGACAATAATAATAATAACAAACAGTTATGTCTGGAAATATTATGCATTTTGATCATCTCTTCCAGAGGCTGCATAAAACATAGAATAAATATAACCACATTCAGATTTCTTATAACTTTCAGATCCATGGAAGGACTAGCCTAACAGAACTGCTATCCCACCAGTCACGTCCCCTACCAGTGCTGCTTTCAGGCATACAGAAACTTGTGTGGGTCAGAAGACAAAATCCTGAGCAGCCTACATAAGGGAAAGAATAGTTGTAGTCTCATTCATTTGATAAAAATGGATGATCTTATTCTAAACTAAAGCATACACTGGTAGAAACGATAAAAGATCTGCAGAAGTGGTATTTCTACCAGATACTATTCTAGGCTCAGATGCAAATCACCAGGCACAGAACATTTAAATCAGGAAAGTCACTTAGACTGTGTATGGACAGTAGAAAAAATAGCACCTTCAGACCACTAGTGTTCTAATTTACTTGTGGAAATATCTTTCTCTGTTGGCAGTTACACTCCAAAAATAGACATAATCAGCAATATAAGGTGAAGGGATTTGAATATGTGTTCTAAATTTAGCTAATTGTCCTTGCTCTGTGTCACCATGTTTATTTAGTGCTTCAATAATTGTGAGATTTTTTCTATGCTGGGACTCTTCTCAATAAAAATCTATCCTTGTGAAGCTGCACAACTTCTGTGCTGCTCTGCATGGAACAGTTGCTATTTTTCAGTAAGAATGTGGGTTGCACCTGTGGAGAACAAAGTTTGGCTTCTATTTTCAAAGCCTAAGGCACTAGTCTGCAGTCAAAGACAACCTCTTGCTGCTTGAGTTGTGCAATGTTTAAATAAAAGTAATCTCAGTGTTAAATTCAAGCTCTCCATGCCATAGCAATGAAAATAACACACTGTGCCTGGGAATTGCTCGCAGGGCTGGAGCCATGCTGCTGCAAGCAGGTGTGTGCATACAAATGGTAAGAAGGGGGATAGGAGCCTTCAGGGAACACTGGACTTTTTGTGGTTCCTGGAGATTATGTGGCTCAGCAGTTCAGTCACTGTTGCAGCAATGGGTGACTAGAAGAATTCATCATCTTCCATGACAGAGCCTGGGAGAGCACTAAGAGAATTTTTCTTTATATTTTCTGGCTAATTCTGCATAGGATGCCTTGAGACACAAAAACTACCATCACTGGACTAATTTCACCCAATTTTGAATTTACTTATCATTAAGTGTTACGTGTTGCTCTTATTCAAATGGAAAAACCAACAACAACAACAACAACAAAAATTAAGCACTTGAAGAGCACAGGAAAATGGGGAGAAAAATGGGGGAAAGGGGGAGGGGAAGAATACCCTGTAGTTACACATATGTCTTAGTGTCCCTCACACACATTCTGCCCTCGGGCCTGTGCGCCCCACATCAGCTCTGCCTGCAGTTGTTGCTGAAATGTGTTTTAGACATATTTTTGGCTTGTCCTTGTTGCATACTGGTTGAATTTGCTGTGTTGGATCAATCTTGGCCCTGACTCACCATCTCACATTTGTCTCGTCTTCTCGAATGTTGATGAGATTGTCACCTCCTTGACCTATTTGCCATCTTCAAGTCATATGGGATAGTGAGGACTTGGTCTGAAGACATTCAGAGAAATGTTATCCTAATCTGGGGTATTTGGGGCTTATTATTTTGAATGGAGAAATAATGTGGTCATATGTTGTATTATGCTGTTGATATTATCTGGTAAACTTTGACTTGCATTATTGTAATTTCACAGTTTCTAGTCATTTTCAACATTCATTGTTTCATTCTTCTGTGGAAATATTCCACGCTATATTTCTTTCAAGATGATTCTAGTTTGTTTATAGTCTCATTTAACATGCAAAAGAACACTCTTCTAATCACTGATTCTACATTCCAAAATAAAGCTAGGAATCCTTATGCTTATAGTTAGTTTAATAAAGACTTAATTTAGAAGTTCAAAGTTTTGGTGTACTGAAATATATATCATTAGAGCTCTAAAATGCAACATCTGCTTACAACCTATAATGCCATCCTTTTGTAAGTGAACATTCAATCCTAACTCATTATGCCTCTCCAAACAAGATGCAAGCTTGAAACCTAGGAAGGAGATTTGCTTCTGTTCTCAGAGATTGATGCAATCTGTAATTAGAACCCCATACTCTTCCCAGCTGCTGCTGTTGGCACAGTCACATTTGAGAATGATGCAATATATCTTCTATTGCTGCACTTCCTACTCTTTTCACTCAAATGTACAAGCTTACTAGCTTGAAACTCAGCAGTGCCTGCTTCTAGCCCTTAGTATCTAAGTAACTGGCCAGAGATAAAATGAACTAGTATTAGGTAACAGTGCGAAATCAGCATCCTGTACAGAAGTTCTTTAGTAAATGAAGGTGAGGGTTAACTGAAAATCATTAGAAAATGTGTGAAGTGAATAGCAGTAGTATAAATTAGAAACATATTTGCAGAGATCTGGATGATACATCTAGAACTGAAGAACATGAATGTTATTACAGAATGGAGGACTGTAACTCTAGAAAGCAATGACTCAGAAGTGGTTATGGCAGATGAGAAACTTTCCAGGATGATCACAGAATTGTTGGGGTTAGAGGGGACCCCTGAAGATCGCCTAGTCCAAAACCCTGCTAAAACAAGTTCCCTGCAGTAGGTTATACAGGAAAGCATCCAGGTGGGTTTTGAATATCTCCAGAGGAGGAGACTCCACAACATCTCTGGTTAATGTGTTCCAATACTTTGTCATCTTCGAAGTAAAGAATTTTCTTCTCACGTTACTGGATACAGTACTCCAGGTGTGTCAGAGAAGAGAGGGAGGATCACCTCTCTCAACCTACTAGCCACACTTTTTTTAACTCACCCCAAGATCCCAGTGGCCTTCTTGGCCACAAGAGTACACTGCTGGCTTCTTTCCATATAACCCTAACCTGTACTGATGCATGCAGTTATTCCTCCTCAAATGTAGTACTCTACACTTACCCTTACTGAACTACATCTGGTTCCTCTCTCCACCCACCTCTCCAGCCTGTCCAGGTCTCTCTGAATGGTAGCACAGATTTCTGGTGTGTCAGCCACTCCTCTCAGCTTTATATCATCAGCAAACTTACTGAGGGTGCATTCTACCCTTTCATCCATATAATTAGTGAAGATGATAAACAACAACAGACCTAGTATGAGCTCCTTGGGAACTCCACTATCTTTAGTCTTCCAACTAGACTCTGAACCACTGATCACAACCCTCTGAGCTCTGTCATTCAGGCAATTCTCAATCTACCTCACTGTTCACTTGCTTATCTCACACTTTCTAGGTTTACCAATAAGAACGTTATGGAAGACAATGTAAAAAGCCTTGCTGAAGTCAAGGTAGACAACATTCACTGCTCTCCCTTCATTTTCCCAGTCAAATAGGACATGATGCTATAACAAAAATTCAAAACCAATTTTAAGATAATAAACAAGGAAACAATTATATTTAGGAAATCTTTAGGTAACTCTACATCTACATCAGAATGTTAGCTGGAAACCACTCTTGTATTCTTGTTTATTAGTATTTGCTGAAAACTGTAGAAAAAAAAGAATGAGAAGATATTCCTTTCGGCACAGGCAGATGACTTTAAAATAGAGATACTAATTATCTAATTCAAGGTAACTTCTAATTATCTAGAACTAGATAAATCTTTATTAAGTTACACTTATTTATTTTTTTTATGAGGAAACAGATTACTTGATTTCCATGAATGATTTTCTGAGAAAAAGTAGTGGGTGGTAAAAGGCTAAAATTTCTTAATGATAGGAAGGACAGCTGCCAACTTCTAGAAGTTGAAATGAAGCTAATTCGAATGATAAAAAAGCACAAGTTTGTAAATGTTAATTTGTCACTGATATTAACCTCTGTTATGACAAGTATAGAAGTGGCCGTTTGAGGTACTGAAATGAAGTCTGGATGTCTTTTTTTGATGTATTCTTTAGCCAAAATCAAGTTACTGAACTCACTAATTAGATAAAACTTAATATGAATAAGTTCTGAATGGAAGATTTAATGATTCCTTTTAGCTGTAAAAGCCTGTGAAGCCAACTCAAAAACTCAGTTGACCTCAATAGATATTTTTCTGTAAAGATAACTAAGAGCATTAGCCTTCGTACGTTACACACCAATTATTTTAATTACTTCCCTTTCTCAGTAAACTTTCCAAAAGAATCACATGCTATCAGAATTAAAAACATCTATTTTTTATTGTTGAGATAACAGATTTCACACAAGAATAGAAGACACACTGAACTGTATATCCTCAAGTGAATTACTTTGTCTGGGATCAAATCAATGTACCACCTTTGGAATATGTAGGTAGAAGTGACCTGATGGCCTTCAAGCATATACAGTAAGTTAGAGATGTGTCTGTATTCTACTAGGAAGAAAAAATATACTTTTGTTCAGGATGTGCTAGCTAAACAGAGTGATTGAACTTAACTGTCAGTCCAGCATTTCTTGTGCAAACTGTTTTGAAAGAAGCCCTCCATGATGGCACATTTGTGAGGGGGGTTTAATATTTTATCCATCAAAAGAGCTGAGAAGGCAAAGCCTTGAGTACTTTCCTTGTCAACTGTTATGAGGAACATGAGTTAATGAAGCAGGTTTTGAGATTGTTTCAGTAAATGACTTGCTAAGATATGTTTCCTCCCTTCTACAATGTGAAAAATTGGAATATAACTAGGATTTTGTAATTATCTCATCTGTATATAGATGTTTCCATTGCTGTTATTGTTACTACGGAATATAAACCTGGAAACAATATGTGGATTTTTAGTGGTAATAACTTTAAGAAAGCAAGGGGACAAAATAATTCAAATTCCCTCTTCTTTTTTCCTCTCACCAAATGTTTTCATGTACTGTTGCATTAAGGAACACAAGCTGGTCTCTGCTCCCCGTTACATCTGTATGTCCCCCTTTGCCATCTGTGAGATGGTTCACTTGGGTGTTGCAGAATTTTATTACATGTACCTTGTAATTAATATTAAATGATTCTTTAAACATGTTGCTCAGATTCTGTGGAGAAAAGTATAACAAGATTTTATTTTCCTGACATTATTTCAGACGAAGATTCTTTGTGCAGTAAAATGGAAAATATTTGTAGTGAGATAAACTTAGTGATTATTTTACAAAAAAAAACAAACATTCAGTTGGAAGAGTACAGCTCTCTTCTGAGCAAAGTTGCCCTATGAGGTGTTCATCTACTGAAAGGAAAGCTGACTGCAATTATCAAAAGAATAAGAGTATAACTCTCACTCTTACAACAGGGTCTCTTTAATTCTGTTGATGAACACATCTAAATATGAAAGCAATTGTTATGCCTTTTTAACAATGTAATAAACTGTTCCATTGATCTTGAGAAAGCTAAGATATCTTGACATATGAATAAAGTTGCAGTTTAATTTTTTCTGGATAAACATTAAACACATCATTCCAGGATTCCTACCATCATCTAAAAGGATCTAAATAAAAATAAATCAATTTTGTAGCTAACACATTCTGTACATGGACCTCTGAGTAACCTGAATAAGTACCACAATCTTTTTTTTTCTATTACTGATCTGATTCACAGAAAATGTTTTCCCTATAGAAACACTCACATAAATACCAGTTACAAACCTTTTTCGGATGGAATTCCAAATCATTCTATTCACACGGCTAATGACAAGGGATATTAAAGCCATATGGTGTGCTGTGGCCTCTGACCGCTCTGCATAGCAATTACCAGTGTGCAGGGCTGGGGACAGCAGCATCTATGGCTGGGACCATGGTGGCAGTCAGGCTGATCATTGCAGTGGCTGGGTTAGCAAGCCGTTATGCACTGAGAGCTTGGAAGCAAGTGGAGCCTTGAGGCAAGTGAAGCAAGTGCTGAAAAACCTACCCAAACTGGACTTTAGTAGTTGTTACACAGGTGGATTTGAACACAAAATGATGAAACAAGATGCAGCCTTAATGGTAGAAGTGAGCCCTGCAGCCAACAGGAGTAAAATTAGAGAAGCTTATGGATGGATCATAATTCTGAATCATTCAGATAAAGGAGGTTCTCCATATGTAGCAGTGAAAATTGAAAAAGCTAAAGATTTTCTAAAGACTAAGCTAAAAAATGAACTGGAAATAAAATCAGAGTATTCGTTTGTATAAATTATTGTTCTTATTATTTTTTATAAACACCTTAAAGCAAGTACTTATGTCCATCATTGACTTGATTCAAATGAGGCTTGAAAAATGAATAAGGGGCAATGCTTCCCTCTGTGCTCATTTCTTAGTCACTTTTGGGGAAAAGTGTGAGGAAGTGAAGCTTAAAGGTTTTTCAGAGCTGTTCTTTAGTAAGAGTTGCCACTTGGAAGTATTTTCAGTGTTAAAGAGTAGTAATTTGGTTTGACCAAGTCTTCCAGCATGTTACCAGATGCTGTCATGCTGTTCCTAATTTTTGTTACATTATTTACATTAAATTCTACGCTGTTGTTCTGTCATGTGCCACAGTTAGCATGATGAAGGAGTCTGGGGAGGGGTCAGAAAAGAACAGGAATTGCTTAACGAGAAGAAATAGGACAGATAATTGTTTAATTCTGGTTGAAGAAATAAAGTATGATATACTGAATACACACAGTTGATTGTCTCGCTCCAGTTAATAGGAGGGAGAGGAGGTTCTTTGGATGTATGTGTACGTGACAGCGAGATTAAAACACAACGGGTCAAATGTTAGCCTGACCAGTTTATTACAAATTTTAGTTGCTTAGGGAAATGGGGAAGAGAAGATGGGTGATAGAGAAGAGATAGGAAATAAAAGCAAGAAGTCTTTGTAGAAAGCAAGATAGTCACCACCGGGATCCATCATAGCACACAGTTCAGATGCTGATCTCCAGTGGTGATGGGTCGTTGGAGGTCTTGGTTGACGACGACAATTACCGACGACAGTACAAACTTATTTACAGTCCAAAGTGTTCGAGTCAGCTCTTTTTGGAGGGACGGTTCCTGGATTTTGGATCTCAGCAGGAATTTCTTTGTTCCCATCTTCCAGGCCTTGCAAACTTACGTCAAAAGATAAGAGGGAGCTGGCAGATGCCAAAATGTATCCTGCCTTCACAGGATACAATGGTATCATTCTCCAATCTCCCATACCTAACTGGAGTTATCTGATAAGAGGCCAGATATTCCACCGGTAAATGCTCCTGAGCACTTCCTTTCGAAGGCAAACAACTCCGAAGAAATGCTTTCAAATGTAAAACTGTCCATAGAGTGTTGCAGGCCACATGACACCCACAACTCCCTCCAAGGTAAACCAGAGTCTTACACAAAGAATGGCGCAGAAAGTGAACTTTGAGCCACAACAAAAGAAAGCAATTATTGTCTTTCACATTGACCAGTCTCCTTGTTCTCTTTGGCCACAGCAGCTACCACCTTCTTCACTGTGGGCTGAGACATAAAACCATGGTTACATTTATTGGTGCTCTTGTAAAAATCTGTTCAACTGTTGGTGCCCTGGGTTTATCAAGTCTAAGAATCACTAGGATCACTAGTCTTCAGTACTGAGCTCTGTTCTTTTAAGCTTCTCCTGTCCCTTCTCCCACCTTGATGCCTTTTTGTTTGTAAATTATTGTGGAAGCTGCACTACTCTGGGATTCTATCCCCCCTTGCAGAAAATGTTCTTTTCCTTCTTGTGAGAGCTAATTGTAATACATCATTTCAGAACTTGTTGCTTTTCAAAATTTCCAGAATATCCAATGTATATGGAGTTAACATAATATGGCCTGGTAATGTGTAAGTATCAGTGTGTTACTATCAAAAAATATAAAATTGTCCCCCAATATTTACTGTAATAAGGAATTATAGTGAAAATTTTCCAACTAGGGAGCTATAAATTGCTCCAGTTTCCCTATTCTACAAATTACTGTACACTACTTCTCATTTATAAATGAAAAAGAAAAAGGAGACAGTCAAAAAAATTACACAACTAAAAAAGGTCTATTGTTTTGAATCGTAAAACTGCCAAAAAGCTAAATTGCAGGTCTGAAAATGAATTTATTAAAAGAAGATGGAAGACCTGTTTTTTTGTTGTTGTTGTTTTTTTTTTTAAACTGTCCAATAGAGGCACTAAATCAAATTCCAAATCTTCAGTAGCAGATATTAGACGTCAAGCTTACAGCTCCCACATTTATCTCCCAATACTCTGAGTATAGCTTGACTGATGCTGGAAAGAAGAAGGTTGTTATAATTATAATGCAGACATTGTATTCTTCCTCACACTATCTCTATAGTTAGACCTTGAAACCCATCTGAGACTTAAAAATCTTCACTAGAGGAAAATAATATTCATTAAGGTAGAAGTTGATGATAATTTACAACTTATTTAGGAAATCAGAGCATTGTCTTCACTCTTTTAGAAAAATCTTTAAAATTATATTCTTTTTGAAAAAAAAAATAATTTACGGTGATTCATCGTTTTGTCTACTAGCTTCTGTAGAATTCATCTGAAAATGTTTTCTTTTAAGATTGAAACACAAAATTCACTGCTCTCTTGTCAGATACTGCTGTGTATGTTTCTGAAGAGTGATTTATAGGCCACACACACTCTTACAAGTAGAAGAATTCAAAATGAAAAAGGATCACAGCAAAATACAAAGAAAACCTAGAAGGGTCAAGTTCAGGTTTAAAACTTAGATTTGGTGGGTTCCTTCATGCAGTCTACAAACTGTAAGAACACAAGGGATTTCTCTTCAAAGAGAGACTGTCATGGTTTTATGATTTTTGGTACTGGTATTNTGTCTCTCCATTCAGGAGTCTTCATAGATGATTGGGGAAGTAACTATGAAATGAGTCTGCAAAAATAAAACCTCCAACTATGGCATTCTGGCAATTACAAAACTAACAAACCAGAAACAAGCAAACAAACCAAGAAGGGTCATACAAATGATAGTTTTCTAAATAAATCAGCAAACGACATTTACTCTAAGGTGTTATGAGTTACTCCTGGACCGTCTCTACAGACTCTCTAGCAGAATCTGCAGAAAGGCTACTAGTTGTAATGTGAAGAAGCCATTCAGAGACAGTAACAGGAAATTTTGAGTAACTGCTGTAGTATAAATAAATAATTCATGATAATTATATCTGAAGATGCAACAAGTTTGTAAATATCCCCAGTAGTTGTTCTGGGCATATGCAATAAGAATTAAACGTAGATCTATCTTAGTTTTGTCTGGTCTTACTATTCTGTCTGATTTTATCCTTTAAGTGATATACGTAGAATTACCCAATTTTCAGAAAGCAGACCTGTGGAGATACTCAGCAAAAGACATTGTGAATGCATGGGTTCAAGACAGAATAAATAAATCGTTAGGAAAGATATCCATTGAGGATCACCAAAGGACACTCTGTGGTTTGGGAAATGCTTTGAGATGAAAAACGAAGGTTGGGGAAATACTCTTCCCTTATTTTCTGGTTTGGGTCAGCATACTGGTCTGGAGGATCTTGTTCTATTTTTATCCTGGACATTATCGACCCAAGATACTTTGCAGAATGTACTTGCCCCAACGTGCATGTTAGATTTTGATTCACTTCAACTGTTGTTGCTTGTCATGTAAACCACTATCAACTGTTGATACATACTTCGCTTCCCAGCAATCATTAGGAAGAAAAACATCTTTCAGAGTAATTACTGGATGGTATTTATGAATTAATGTGTTTTCCCTAGTGGAATTTATCATATTTATACATGTGCTACTATTTTTCTTCTTCTTCTTCTCTCTATTTTTTTTTAATTTATTTATAAGAAGGAATATAATTTGAAACATACAGAAGGCGGCTAAGCAGTTACACATACTGTGTTGCAAAGAACAGCTGTATTTTTTCCTTTCACTTAGTGTCCACAGAACAGGTGGAACTGAAAACAGGAGAGAAGACAGAATACTGCATTAGTGCTATCAGGAAGCATCTACATTTTAGTAAGAGAGTTAACTGAGTTAGCTTGGTTTAGGATTGAAAGAATATCAGTTTCTGAAATATGAGTGAAGTATGTAAAAAAATAATAAATAAAAGGTCAAGGAGTATCAACTTGACTATGTAGTTAAAGGAAGAATATGGGAAGTGCATTTTAATGTATTCTGAGAAATAGTTGGGAGCACTGAGTGGTTCAGCTTTATGGCAATTTCAGACCAGTGTACACAGCTGGACTGTGGTTTACAGCTACCAACATATATTTTTACATTTACTATGAACATAGATGAAGCACTTTTTCATTTACATTTCAGACACAGTTTTATACTTTTTACTGAATGTTAATCTGTTATCTCTTATGATCTTAACTTGCATGTCATTGTTCTTATTCTACATAAGTTGCTCTGAAAGTAATGCCTCCTTATTATTTCCATGGAAACTACAACAAATACAAAGAGCACAAGAACACCATTTGATTGAACAAATTCTCAGCTTCAAAATACTCTTTTTCAGCCTGTTCACCAGCACTAGCTGTGCATTTTCACCAGCAATGAACAAGAGCCTTCAAGCTGTACTCATTAATGTCTGCAGCAGTGGAGGTAACCAAAACTGTTCACAGCTGCTATGATGACATCCTCGCTAGGAAAATGTCCATAAGTCCACACAGTCTATCTTTCGTTGTCCTGAAGAAATAGATGTCAGAAGCTACCAAATCTGGACCATTGGGTAGGTGCAGCCAAGATTGGCAATGCACTCCATGGTCTTCAAACTGGTATGGGACCTGCAGTTACTGTGATGCAAGAGAAAGATTTCTTCTCTGACCCAAGTCTGGAAATTAGAGCCTTCAGATTAACCACTTTTGCAGTGTAGTGGTCAGAGTTGGTGGTTTGTCTGTGTTTCAGAAAATACATCACTTTCCTACCTTAAAAGACGGTGTGCAATACTTTATTTGACAGGGGCTGCAACTTGGACTTTTTCTTTGAGAATTCACATGTCGACACTACATGGACTGCCATTTTGCTTTGTAGTGGTGACAGCATGTCTCATGACCAGAAATGATGTAATCCAAGGAACTGTCACTTTCAGCCTTGTTTTGCTTCAATGGATCCTGACAGACTTGCATACAATGTTCCTATGTGAGCAAGATGAGAGCAATCTCAGGATAGATGGTTTTTATTTATTATTATTTTTATTATTTGCTATTTGTTATTTATTTTTATTTTTATTTATTTATTTATTTATTTTGCAGAGACTATAAACAAAATCTGATTTAGATATAGAAATCTGCTTTAGGTCAGATGAATCCTATGCAGAGTACCTGACGCAGCAGAACACTGAAGGACATTTATACCACAATTTGCTGCAGGACTTCCACTGAGCAATATCTGATGCTTGGATTATCTACAGAAGAAGAAAATAATCCACTATCTGTTTTTTTTTTCCTAATATTCTTTGGTCTTTCTTTTATATCCTTGCTGTAAGTATATATAATGTAAATGAATTTAATTCAGTCATACTCTATTAAAATATTATTCAACTGTGAAGAGATTTCAGCAAAATCATTCATTCACTTTTTCCCATTGCAAACTTCTTGGAAGAAAGTTACTCCATTTCATTAGAGGAATAAAGTCTGAAGGTTTATTCCTGTATTCTGAAAACAGTTATGAGTTCTAAAGTTAGGTATCATATGGAATATAGAATATTCCTTATAAACATTCCTAAATTGAATACAGAGCAGCATCTGAAGAGTTTGATTTTCTCAAAACAAGTTAAGCATTGAATGTACAGTTCCACTACTGTGTGATTAATTATATCCCAAGCTGCATGAGAAAAGCATTCTGAACTTGCAAAAATATGAAAACAAACATTCAGCACGAATACACACAAAAATATGTATGAAAAATAAATCGGCATCTCTTCAACTTTCATATGTTGGAGAGAGAAATGAAACTGTATACATTTACTTCCAAGAAATTAAATCATATGTGAAACAACAAGATAGATGGAAACAATGCATACTTGTTTCCTCTTGCATTTTAAATGAGGTGCTGCCTTGCTATGTAACCTG
This sequence comes from Odontophorus gujanensis, assembly GCA_013399175.1. Lineage (NCBI taxonomy): Eukaryota > Metazoa > Chordata > Aves > Galliformes > Odontophoridae > Odontophorus > Odontophorus gujanensis. The sequence continues at coordinate 62,590 of VXAB01010769.1, read as the reverse complement.
AAGGAGTTGCAACACAGAAATAATGCCAACACAGCAAACTGTGTAGAATTTCTTATACAGAAATGTAATACTCTTCAAAATGGTAATATCCATGCTAATTGCCATTGCTGTATTTGACAGTTTTTGACTTGCCCTGCCAGTCTCTAATTCTTTCATGTCAAAAAGCATAAGAGGGTTGGTTCAAGCAGACAAATAAAGACCATTTGACCCCTGAAGTTAGTAAAAATATTGCTCAAAAAGAAGAGCTCTATTATACTTTTGCTTTAAATAGCTCTTTTGCTTGCCATTAAGCAGTAAAAAGTTGAAATGAACCATACACACAAATGACATTTGTTGTTTTCTTCATGCTTTTGGTATTTGGGAAATCTATTGTTTCGGGTGCTTACACTGGTGTCAGCAGAGAATTCATTCTTTCACAGCACCTGAAAAATGTCCAAGCAGAGGCTGTCTCTCAGCCATTTCCCTATGCTTTTGCAATTCTTGTTTAGTCAAGGAAATTAGCCCAAAAATATAATAGTACATTTAGGATACCCTAAATTTTGATCCTGCACGTGCTACTCATAGCCAGGAATCTGATCAAACACTACATATACTATTTCATATTTTCCATGCCATCTATACACCTCCTCTCTCAATCACGCTTTTCAAGAAAGGCCAAGGATTAGGAGCTGAAGCAAGTGGATGAGCTTTGTGCTGTATCAGCAAAATAGAGACTGGCAAAAAAGCCAAGAGTTCTGGCCTGACTGTCTAATTGTGATCGTGGTATTCTCTATCAGGAAGATACTCGTAATTTCAGGTAATTAAATGACTAGAAAGTTCATTCTGTGCTTGGCAGCCAAAACTAAGCATGTCAAATGAACAAAGTCTGCTTAAGTGAGTGAAATACTGAAACTGTTATTGTAATTACGGTTAGTTAATTAGGTTTAGAGAATATTTTGATCAATGCTTTTGGCTCCTGAAAATGATGTTACAAATGCAAGCCCAAAATCCCCTGATTATTATCTTATTAGCTTGGCTGAGACTGGGCGAAAGGGTTAGGTTTTTTTGTTTTGTTTATGTTTGCTGCAAGGACAAAGTAATGCTATAGTGATTTTAGTTATTTCTGCTTTTGATAAAAATATCTATGAACAAATATGAAAAAAATCATTATTAGGTATACAATTTATGGTATAAAGAGTGGTAAATGCCACATTCAAAAATGTTATATACTCTATAAGATCTACATAACGCTCTACATTTTGATAGATGTACATTTTACTCTGTAAAGAAGTAGATCATTTAGGTGTTTTTTTGAAGGTTAATATACACATAATTATCTACATGTATTAGATGATAGTATGATGTGTAGTAACACATTTGCACACAATAATATATTGGCTCGAATCAAATTAATTAGTATTTAACACAGTATTCATTATCTGGGTTTTATTTCTCGGAAAACAAAACAAAACAAAGCAAAACACATAGAGTTTGAATTCTAAGCATACACTAGATTTCCAGATAGGTTGCCAGAAATATACACTGTCACATTGTCAGTTTTTGCTTTTTTTTTATTCCATTTTTGCATGATCTGAAGACTTCTTATAAATAAAACTTAACAGGAGAAGAAATTGAGAAGGAATATTATGGTAGCTAACAGTAGCATAGCTTTAAGGAAAGCAGTTTTAAAGTATTTCTAAGTTTGGGTAGACGGTCCAGAGTCTACTGGCAGTATTTGGAGTCTTAGTTTCTGATTCTGGAGTGGAATGATGAACAGAGAAAATTAGCAGATCCTCCATTTCCTTCTGAGTGCAACATTTGCTACCCTGAACCCTTCACGTGAGATGGCTATTTATTACCATCCAGGAACAAAAGTCTAATGTCTGCAGCCTACTTTTCAAACTATTTGAAGCAGTAGACAATTTTTACCCAGCACATGGAGGTAGACAGGAAATTTCTTGTGCAGTGCAATTCCCCACAGCTGCTGAAGAGACCAGAGAAAGACTGGTCCTTAACGTTTGTATTTTCTTATCTGGCTAACACTTGAATGTCTATAAAAACCAGGTTCTGCATGTTTTTAACATGTGAGCTACAAAATCATGCAATACCTTCAGAGTTTTGGAATAGAGTGCTTTCAAATACACCTGCCAGCTGATTTCACAACTTTTCAAGTGTGTTTTGCTGAAGTCATGATGAAGTTCAGATGAAATTCATTGACACAATGACAGAGATGAGATGAGCTTCCTGATATGGATGCTCGTAGAAAAGAGACTTTTAAAAATCATCTCAGCTAAATGAAAATACAGTATGTTCCCTGCAGAGATGCCTAGGTTGGTGAAAGTGCTGGTAATCTGTTGAATAAATGCCAGATGCAAGTGCCTCAAAAGCCATTTTTTGTTCACATTGTTTATAATGGTAATCAAACACAAGTGTTAAGGATTACAGTTGTTGGTAAAAAAGCAAAACAAAACAACAAAACAAACAAACCCACACAGCACACTCCTCCTTCCTGCCAACTTTCCTATGTTCTGATTTATATTTCACCTAAAAATCTCCAAATTGCAGTACAGAATTAGTCTTCATTTAGTTTTCATTGTGATTCAGATACAAGATACAACCAACTAATGGGGAGATAAATTGTAAAATACATTTGTCAGGGTCAGTTTTCCATAAAAATGTTCACTTTCTAGATAAAAGAAGGACTATGGGTTTTATTTTATTTTTTTTATTTTTTCAGAGGTTTGATTTTCTTGCAGGTTGGAAAATTTGGAGCACACTGTGTAAATATTGTGTAAATTTACAACTTGATGTTGTTTTATATGGTACATTTTGTAAAAATATCTACATTCTTACTCCATTTGTGTAAGGTGTTGCATATGGCTCTTTATCCTGATAAGAGGGATGGAAAAAATTTAAAGATGGGACTTTATATAATTTGAATATGGGAATAAATTAAACAAAAAATAATGATTTCTTCAAAAGGAAATAGCAGGGTGTAGATTGAACAGAAAAAAAGGAAGAGGATGATTCTATGATTCTATGACAGGGCACTAGTATTACTGGATCTAATGATTCACTTTTACAATAAATCAGGCAATGATTTTGATTGCCAACCTAAACAAAATTAATTCTAACTTTGGAATTTATTAATTCTTCAATTCCTTAATCATTCAGTATATGTAATTTTATATGATCTGTAAATAACAATATAGCATTTAAGCTTTGCCTCCCTTCCTTATCAAACACTGATATTTGTTTGGCTCAGGAGGTTCCTCAATTATACTGTGAGATGAGAAAAAAAAACATTTTACTGCTATATTTTCTCCATGGGTGAGTTACAAGTCTGATCTGTTGAATGCTCCTGTAGTAAAACATAGGTTGTGAGTGAGGAAGTTTTTATTTTAATACTGGCTGTGACCCAGGCTTTGTAAGTATCCATAGACAAGAATGATAACCTCTTAGATCTTCAATTTATTTTGCAGCAAACTGGGGTAAAATTATACAGTGAAGACATCACAAGAGTAACTTCTGACATTTTTAGATGGAATTCAGTGCTCCAGAAAAGCAAATCTTAATACCTTTTAACTCTCTCCTTTCTATTAACCATCGCTGAAGATAGGGTTGGGGCTCTTCTGCTTGCCAAAGGATGTATACAAAGACTCAGCTGAAAGATTTATCTAAATGTTCAACACACTTGAAAACTTTATTAATGAATTATAAATGGGCAAAGATTCATTTAGTCCCATAATTCAATTGCCCATTTAATTACTATACCTGTGACCACTCAAAATAAATTTCAAACAGAAAATTAATGATTTCCGCTAAGTATTTCCCACTTATTGCAATTGTCACATAGAATATTTTTTCTAGGTAAAACCATCAGTTCAGATAAAAGCTAAATTTGTAAATGAGTGCCAGTAGTGGAAAGATAAGCTTGGCATCTGGACAGTTGGAACTGTCAGGTGTATTGTATGTATGACCACAGCTGTCACACTCTGTAGTAACTGAAGGGAAAAAATGAGCAAAGAGATAGGCTTTAGGAACTAGCAAGAAGCAGTGCTATATTGTTATTGTAATTACAAGTGGGCACTGATCTGCATTATAATTACAATACAAAGTTGTTGAATGTCCAATATATGCCTGAAATTATGCTCTGATGCAAGTTTTCAATAGAGATAAAGGCAGCCAGCAAGAAGTGTCTTTAAACATACTGAACAGAAAAGAGAAAAATAAAACAGTGATTTCTTAATACAAGTTTGGAAGACCAATACTTTTTGCCAAATTAAGGAATATACATAAATAATACAACACAGGAAAAAGAGAAGAAAAACGTAAAATTTCTCTCTGTATTTTGTACTGTGAAAGCAACATACATATAAACAATTATTCATAGATCACTATCATAAAAGTAATTTATTAATGAAGATTTTTTTTAAAAGGAAATCACTTAGATGTTACAGGACTCTTTCCCTAGCATGCAATAAAAGATGTAGGTCACTCCAAAACTAATGCCTCCTATTTTTTTCCATGGAAACTATGATGGATGCAAAGAGGAGAATAATACCATTTCATTGACCAAATTCTCAGCTAAAAAACTGTTTTTCAACAAAGTTATCACCGTTAGCTATGCATTTTCATCAGCAATGAACAAGGGCCTGCATGCTACATTCATAAAAATCTGCACCAGCAGCGGTGACCCACTCTCCCTGTCACCACTTCTGGAAAGCAACATCCACCAGCTCACTGCACTCACATCCACTGTTTGGTCTCCATCAACATTCACCAATAATCCATGGATACCAATGGCTGCTATATTTTTTTCATGGGGAAATTCAATGACACACCTTTGCTTCATCCTCACTTTCATGTCAAATGCCATTGTGTCAGACTACTCCTTTGCTGCCATCTGTAATAAAGCAACAAAGTGTAATAGAATATGGGTGAGAATGTTCAACCTCTACTGTCATACCACTACCATCTGTCTCTGACTTAGTGGGCCAGAATGATAAAATAGGAGGCATTACTTTCAGAACAGCCTTTCTATATGCTTTGCATATACATTGGGCCATCCTAAACTCCCCTCCAAAATAAAGAACCCATCCAAAACCTAATGCATGCTTTTGCTTTTGTGGTTTCGCCATTTTGAAAACTCTGCAGGTTCATAATTATTTTGGCTCAGCTCTTCAAAACAATAACCAATCACACATCAGGAAAACTCACACGCAGATAAGAATGAAAATGGGAGATAGCAATTGGTGTGTGTGTAAGTCCTGAACCCTCCTCAGCAAATGGTTCCCTCGTGGATGCAGATACAGGCAAGCCTTAATCCTGGCTGCCGCTGATGCTTATGCTCAGGGCTATGGTTCTAAAAGGCCAAAGCATCCCCAAGCATAATCCTTTATATTTTTTCTTTTGCAACCTGGACAAGAAATTGGTAGTGCAGACTCCTGGGGCAGCAAGATGAGATATCCCTCAAGCCTGCTTCAGTGATGCCTCAGTGATCATGCTGAAACTGCTTTTATCCAAAATTTCTTCATTCAGATCTAGGTAGGGGTATGACTTTGGTGAATTATAGCAATGTTCAATATGAAAAAACACAAGTAAATTGTAAATACATACTCTGTAGAAGAGGGTTTGTACATCTGATGTTCTTATGACTGCAGTTTCAAGGATAAGTATTCAAGTCCCAAGTCTATATCTTCAGGTCTTAACTTACGTCTTCAAGCAAGTCATCTAATTCCTACCATTCAGGTCATTGTTTCTAAACTCATTCTTTGTCTTCTTTATTCTTTCTGAAAAGGGATATTTATCCCTGTGTGTTTGTACAGTGCTCACCATGCAGGATGCCCAGTCTTTGAACAGGTTAATGAAGTGTAAGTTATAGCCTGAATTTATGATTTTGACTGCTCTGTAATAACTTACTGTTCTTATGCAATGGTAAATATAGGTAGTTTGCTTCTTCAGTCAGGGCTAAGATTTCTCATTTTAATTGAAGAGTGAGAACAAGCACTCAGAGATGCAGCAAAAATGCTATAATGCTACATCCTAGCTTATACTGTGACAAGTTATTTATGTGGTTGCCTGCATGCGTGAGGATTTTGTGAACTCAGCTATAGTCAACACATGTAGACAAGACAAAACTCTGAAATTATCAAATATATAAAGCAGAATAAAACACAAAATACAAAGTTTTTTGTTTTGTTTTGTTTTAAAGAAAGAAAGAAAATATATTAAATCTTTTATACATGAATGTCCGTATAAGAAATCTGTAACTGGCTTTTCATCTTTCTTTGGTTGCTATCAGGACTCTCGTGCTTTTCTTTGTGTTCCTCATCCTCCAATATACTGGATGGTAGATACATCTCAAGGGGAAGCCTGCAGGTAATTTGTGTTTGCTTATTAGTGAAAGTCAGGCTGTTACAGAATCACAGAACTGTAGGGGTTGGAAGGGACCTCTAGAGATCATCGAGTCTAACCCCCTGCCACAGCAGCTCCCTAGCCCAGGTTGCACAGGTAGGCGTCCAGGTGGGTCTGGAACGTCTCCAGAGACGGAGACTCCACCACCTCTCTGTGCAGCCTGTGCCAGTGCTCCGTCACTGCACTGTTCCCACGCACCTTTGTGCAGAACTTCCTATGCATCAGTTAAAGTAGGTACTAGAAGTTAAATCCTTCAGTCACTGACAGTCACAATATTTATAATAAATTCTTGAAGGGAGTTTGATTAGAAGTGTTATTCAAAGTATGTTCAGAGCTGCATGTATACCTTTTTGATCCTGTTCATATACTTCGGTTTTGCTAATAATTTTCCAGTAGTCAGGAATCAAAGTTTCTTCCTTGTAAAATTTGTTTCGTGCTTCAAGTGCATTCTTCCAAGAAGATTTATTTTTCCTCATAGGAAGAGTTTTTAAATTACACATTTTCCTTAAAACTTTACATTTCAAGAATTATAAACACACAAATATGTTGTAATTATTGAAAGTGGTGGGACATTTATTGGTATAGCCGTGGTTTCTGCTAGAAAATCTTGGTGTGAAAAAAATTAAAATTATTCATGAAGTGTATGATTTTTTGCCTGTTTTAGTAATAACTTTTCATTTCAGCAAAATCAATTCATTGTGACAAGTAAAATTACCTTAATAAATTCATCATTTCAGTGGTCCTTTACTAAATTATTTAAATTATTCAGGATCTACTATCTCACGTGAGGATATTAGGAGTTTCTAGAGAGATCACCAAAGCCAAAGACCAATATTTGAGTATTTTCTGGGGACAGAGATCTTTCTGTCTACCTAAAAACTAAATTATATACTGAATCCTGTGGCCTATGTTATAGTCTTTGTAGATTTGCATTGCAAATTGTTTCTCAAGCACCAGAATCTATGTGCATACTGGTTGAACCTGGAATTCCCAGGAATGTTTTCTTGCAGTAGAGAAACTTCACTCTTCACTCTTTGCAGCCTTTCATTTTCCTCTTCAGCTCTGCTCAGGGCAAAAATTAGNACCGGGTCAAACAGTCCCGCAAACAGTTGACAAGTTGGTTTGTAGATTAAGTTCCAAAAAAGTCTTTCTCCCAGTCATAGAAGTGTAAAATGTTGGAAAAATATTTACTGTCCTTGTGATCCTTATTAATTATTCATATCCTTCTCTTTTCTATTTAAGCTACTTCTCTCCTGTTTTCTGCCAACTTTTTTTCATTTTCTGAAACTCTTTTCCTAATGTTTTCTTTTAAAACCCAAAATAAATAAACATTGGCTTCTATTATCAGCTAGGTGCCCTTCTGCTGTGTCTGGCTTGTTACAGTCCTGACAAGGCTATTTCTTTAGTTTCCATATTGGCTTGTAATTTGGTCTGTCACACTACTCTGTGTCCCTTTTCTCCCTGAATCTGCAATTAAAATAAAGTTTCATCAACCTTCATTTCTTTGCAATTTCGCCTAAAAAGATTTTACCTTGATTGTTGTGTTGGGCAAAGTTCACAGGATGGTGTTCCCTCATGCACAGTCTGTCACTTCAGTAAAAGGGAAAATTGAAGAATGCACCTATGTAAATTATTGTGTTAAGGCTCATGTATTTCTAATGGATCAGTATTAATAGTTTTCTCCTCAGTGTTTTGTGCCATTCAATGTTTCATGTTACCCCAAGTTGAGAGAAGAGGAAGATTTGTTCCAAACATGTTAGAAATCAGGAAACCATGAAAAGCTTTTAACATTTCAGAATCAGGGAAGGAAATTCCATTTTCACATAACTTCTAAATATTACAAACCTTTTACATACTGTAACATCTTTCAGAAGTCATTCAATTCAGTCTTTGTAAACAAGGTAGTATGGTGGATCCCATTTTGTTTCTGTTTAAGAACTAATACAGTATGACCCCACAGAATTGGAAGTTGTTGGAGATAATGAAAGTTGTCAGCAGCTCTTAATTTTACTGCTGCTACATAACAAACTAGTCAAAAAAGAAAACTGCAAATTCAGGATTTATACTTTGTAGGGGTATGTCTCATGCTTGGAAGATTATTGAAGAATTCCTCATACACTCTTTTCTTAAGACACTTCTATTCTATAGCATTTTAATTGTAAATCCCTTATTTGACAAGCTAACTAATGGCTTTTGCTAAATTAATAAAAGAGACATATTAACTTTAAATCCCACATAAAGTAAAGATTGCTGTTTTAATATCCCATCCATATCCTTTATCTTTCTACAGGGGCTTTCAGGCCAGTAGTTTTAATAACATGCATGAATGAAGATGCTGTTTTTTAACACAAATGGTGGCAAAGAGTATTTCCTTTATATTAGCAGGCAATCAATTCCAATAGCTTTTTAATGCTTTCTTAAAGAATCAATTTTAAAGCAGAGGCTCTTCAGGGGACCCTCTTCAACTTCTTCACAGCCAGTCTCCTAATTTTTATTACAACGCAATCTAAAACAGCTACAAAAATAATGCAGATAATGTTTGCTGGGTAATGATTTCCAATTTCCCCATTCCATGTACCCTGTTATTAGGAGGATCATCTTAGCTGTGTAAATTAATTTTCAATTCACTTCAGGGGAACATTACAATGATTTATTCAGCACAGGCACTGAAGAAAGTGTTGGGAGGATTTTAGCAATCTGAGAAACAAAATTAATTTGTTCTGATTATCACCATGTTAAAAAAGAGGAAGACAAAAGTTCACAAATATCTGAGAGGTTAGTGTTTGAACTACAGGAACAATCAGTGTGATCCTGGGTATAGTTACCTAATCAGGTAATATATATGAGATATACTGATTTCTTCCCACATTTCAATATTTTTGGAAGGACTGGGCAGACTTCAGGCTTGCTTGTGTTTCTTACAAAGCAAAACTAGAAATCAACTTTTCATCCATTAAAACCATCTCCAGTCAATGAAGACCATTCCTGCTGCAAGTTATGCAAGAAAGACATTGTTTAAAAAATTGATATGGTCTTAGTAATGATACCCAAGATTTGGGAAAGATCCAGGCTGGCAAAAAGGATGATAAGATTTTCTACTTTCACAAACAAAGGGTTTGTTGCACATTGTGCATCTTGTAACCTGTACTCAAACTGAAGTGTTTAGATAGTGTAGTGCTCATATCAAAAATATATATACCTGTAAGTACAAATAGTAACTGAGATCCGGATGTCTTTATTTTCATGTACCTGTTGTGTTTCAAATAATTGCCATAATGAGACTTATGTCACCTTAATTTGAGTAACCGCAAAAAGAAAAATTCCTACTGGTTCTCTCTCTTTGAAGAAATAGGAGAGTAGAAATATTTTAAAGGCAAAACATCTGAATTACTTGGACGACTGTGAATCAAACTCTGACATGACTACACTCTAGCTGCTATAAAGACAGCCTGGACTGATTACTTCAGAGAAAACTGCAGATGTCTATAAAGAAGATACTTACATTTGGAATTACTAATATGCTTTGAAGTGTTATCTATGATGTTACAGCAATTGCCACTAGTTATAAATGTATTTCAAAAGGGAATATATTTCTTTTCCACGTGAAAAACTGAGAGCTCAGTTGAAATCCCCCAAGTCCAACAGGATCAACATGGAAGAGATTGCAGTTTTGTATCTTTGTTTGTTTATTTATTTATTTATTCAGTTATTTTCTTGCAAATTTCAGGATTACATGCACGTAAAATGTGAGGTTGTGAAATTACCAGGAGGTTTTAGGAATGGTGATTAATTATAAGAGAGTAACAACCAATCTGTTCTGAACTGCTTTACTGATTTTTTTGTTTGTTGTTTGCACAATTACAGCAGTAGGAAGGATGCCCCAAACATAATAAATAGCATAAATGTAATTGGTCATACTCCTGAAGAAAATTCTGAATGATAATTTTGATCTATTTTGATCAACTATAGCTGGGGATCTCACATATCGAAATATAAAAATATTTGACATTGATTCACTGATACCTAACTTGAAATTGAAGGAAACTTGATATCATTGAAAGATATGAAAGACCTAGACAGGAGTTTTGCATATTCCATCCGCTGCAGTATTAACTTCTAGGATTTTTTTTTCACTGTAGCAGTATACAGGAAACTGGGAAGTGACGTCTTTTTTTCTTTCTTTCTTTTTTGTTTTCTTTTTTTTTTTTTTTTTTTTTTGTTATGGCGACGTAGACAAGCATAAAGTCTATCAAAGTTTTCATGCTTCCAGCATAATAGTAACATAGTAGTCTAAAGTGAGTTTTTAACAGCATGTTGTCAGACATCTGAACTGACACTATTAATTAAAAAGAAAACAATAAGGAAGAAAGACACTTGACAAAACAGAGAAGAGGAGGTACTATCTTGTAGGGTGTATGCATATGTTGTGTGATTTCAAAGAAACTGCAAAGTTTTCTGAGTGTGATTTTACAGAATTAAAAAAANAAATGACATTCTGCATCACATATTCTCACCTTCGTGAGTAGTACTGAAGAGAAAATTTCTTCTACAACTACATACTTTAATTATATATAATAATATATATTACTATTATATAATTATATTATTATAATTAATGTAATTGTTATAATATAATATTATAATTAAAGTAATAGACTAATTCTATTTCCTTATCCTGACTTTTCTTGATGGTATCAATGATGTAAGAAATTCCAAATTGAATTTACTTTACATAAATCTGTCTAGGCATCCAGTTCCCTCTCAACAGTGCAGAAGCAGTGTATATGTCTAATGCCTCCTTTACAGTCAATGTGGAGAAAGAAGGGCATCTCTGGAGAGCTATTCATCCCAATTTAAGATGGATGTTTGTGCTTTCTGGCCTGAATTGTTCCCTAGAGAACAGGAATAATTGTGCTACAGAGGTCCCTCTTTCTCATTCCTCTAAGTTCTCTCAATCACTGATAGTAAGTAATAACTGTCTTTGCTTAAAATAGGAACTTTCAGGCAACTAATTAGATGAAATTACTGCTGTCCTCAGTAACTTAGTTTGTAGGAAGGAAAAGGTATTCTTTTCCTGAGAAAGAGAACACAACAAATATTTTGGTTTTATGGACAGAAAGCTGCACTTAAATTTAAGATATAGTGACTGGCAATCCTGACCATGACAGTGGGCTGGAATTAGATCATCTTTGAGGTCCCTTCCAAACCAAACCATTCTACAATTCTATGATTCTTCCAGGATACGTTGCAGCAGCAAAGCAGATAATCTTAAAATAATAAGTAAGTTATTAAATTACAGCTTCCCTCATCAGACTCCACTACTCTTTCCTCAGTCTTTTGCAGTTTTCTCTCTTTCTTTTTCATGTCAGCAAAACAAAGAACTCATTTTTAGCAAGGTTCATCCACAAGTTCGCAAGGATAACATTCTTAAATATCACAGTGCTATTATGTTAAGCACAGCACATTCCAGGCAGAAAAACTGTGGATTATGGCAACCTTCAGTAAGTATGGTTCAAAGTTGGAATTTTTTTGAACACCCCAAAAGCCATTAACAACCTGTCAGAAAAAGAAGAGTCTATCAGGGTTTCAAATAAAAGAAAAGAATATTCTGATTGTGAGTGCTTATCTTCCTGATCTTCTCTGCATCTTAAGCAGAAAATGGTATGTACTGAGTTTATAAATAGTCATCATATTTGAACATTAGAGCTGTAGGAA
>VXAB01010769.1:37370-50149 GCA_013399175.1 Odontophorus gujanensis | reverse complement strand
TTTGTGTTTTGAAAAAAAAGGGAAAATTTTTTTGGGGTTGTTTTTAAAAAAAAAAAAAAAAAAAAAAAAAGAGAAAATAATGACGTTACTTCACTGCAGGCCATAGTCAGTTATGGGATACTGGAACATGACTTGTCTTTAAAATGCTTCCTCAGCCTTGATAAATAAACAAAATAGATAAAGTTTGTAACTATAACAATACTCAATATACTTACATTTGAGATTCTAGAATGCTCTGTGGATATCTGAACTATTATTCGGAATCAAGACAAGTAAAGGTTTAATTAGCTGAGAAACTTTTCTCTGTAGAGCTTCTTAGGAAAGTACATACCGAAGGATAAACATAAGGATATTGCTTGAAATTCCAAGAAAGGTTTTGTCAAGACAATCAGGAACTTTTTGTGGTTGAGACGACTTTGACAGACTTTGATAGATCTAAACAATTCCTGAATTTCTGTAAGATTCTGTCACCCATGATATCCTGTTGTGGTAACATGTCTACACCAAACAGGATTACAGCTTCAAAGAAGATGTAATTAAGATGTATTCTCTTATTCTATTTCAAGATTTTTGTCCAGGGATTACATTCTATTCCTCTTTTCATCACAGGAAGTAATGTCTAATTGCTGTCTTCTTGCTTTTCCATGTCTGTTGTTATTTTTTCCTTTATATTTCTCCCGCAGGTTGAAGATTAATACTTGCTTTATTCTCTAGTACATAAGCAACTCCACATGACTGATGATCCCTGTTGCTCCTCTTCATAATTTTTCTGCATCTAGATAGCTAAATATCTCCTTGTAAGTCAAAGAAATCTTAGGCAAAGAGTAGCAAAGCAATTTAACTCTTACGAATCTGAGATCAGTGCACAAATTTATATTGTACTTGTGTTAGAAGTTGTTACCACTGTGTATCTTTTTATATAAAAATGACATTCTGCATCACATATTCTCACCTTCGTGAGTAGTACTGAAGAGAAAATTTCTTCTACAACTACATACTTTAATTATATATAATAATATATATTACTATTATATAATTATATTATTATAATTAATGTAATTGTTATAATATAATATTATAATTAAAGTAATAGACTAATTCTATTTCCTTATCCTGACTTTTCTTGATGGTATCAATGATGTAAGAAATTCCAAATTGAATTTACTTTACATAAATCTGTCTAGGCATCCAGTTCCCTCTCAACAGTGCAGAAGCAGTGTATATGTCTAATGCCTCCTTTACAGTCAATGTGGAGAAAGAAGGGCATCTCTGGAGAGCTATTCATCCCAATTTAAGATGGATGTTTGTGCTTTCTGGCCTGAATTGTTCCCTAGAGAACAGGAATAATTGTGCTACAGAGGTCCCTCTTTCTCATTCCTCTAAGTTCTCTCAATCACTGATAGTAAGTAATAACTGTCTTTGCTTAAAATAGGAACTTTCAGGCAACTAATTAGATGAAATTACTGCTGTCCTTAGTAACTTAGTTTGTAGGAAGGAAAAGGTATTCTTTTCCTGAGAAAGAGAACACAACAAATATTTTGGTTTTATGGACAGAAAGCTGCACTTAAATTTAAGATATAGTGACTGGCAATCCTGACCATGACAGTGGGCTGGAATTAGATCATCTTTGAGGTCCCTTCCAAACCAAACCATTCTACAATTCTATGATTCTTCCAGGATACGTTGCAGCAGCAAAGCAGATAATCTTAAAATAATAAGTAAGTTATTAAATTACAGCTTCCCTCATCAGACTCCACTACTCTTTCCTCAGTCTTTTGCAGTTTTCTCTCTTTCTTTTTCATGTCAGCAAAACAAAGAACTCATTTTTAGCAAGGTTCATCCACAAGTTCGCAAGGATAACATTCTTAAATATCACAGTGCTATTATGTTAAGCACAGCACATTCCAGGCAGAAAAACTGTGGATTATGGCAACCTTCAGTAAGTATGGTTCAAAGTTGGAATTTTTTTGAACACCCCAAAAGCCATTAACAACCTGTCAGAAAAAGAAGAGTCTATCAGGGTTTCAAATAAAAGAAAAGAATATTCTGATTGTGAGTGCTTATCTTCCTGATCTTCTCTGCATCTTAAGCAGAAAATGGTATGTACTGAGTTTATAAATAGTCATCATATTTGAACATTAGAGCTGTAGGAATATATCAGAAAAGCATGTATTTTGATTTTCTTCTAGTTTCAGTTGAGAATATGAAGGTGCGGAAAAAGAAGGAATTAATACATTAAAATTCTACGCTATGATTCAACCCTCTTTCAAGGAAAAAAACAAGAAACAAAAAACAAATGAACAACCAAACATGACCATTTCATTAATCCATCCAATTCCAATCTGTTTGTAAGCAAAAGATAGTCATTCTATACTAGGCCAGATTAGATTTATGTCAGAGAATCTAGCTTAATACTTGTCAATTGGTAGAGAGAAAGAAGTGATCCTTAAGCCAACTTAAATTTTATTGCTACTCAAATTCTTGAATCTCTTAAATTTTATTAACTCTTTTTTGTCCTATCCACCTCCCAGCTCCAACACCCACACCTCCTCCCCCCCCAAAAAAAAAAAAAAGACAACTACTTAGCAATGAAAGCTCAGCTAATAATAGCAGTAAATAATCTGTTTACGGCTTTATAGTAGTTTCTAAGTCAGTACATACAGGAGAGCTAATCAAGTCTAGAGTATATCATTCTGGTGTGGAAGAAAACACTAGCTAAATCAGTACTGGACACTTCTGCATAAATCAAAGGCTCACAAGAACCACCTCCAGGAATCATATATCATTAGCAGAACTCTAGGAGACCATCAAGTCTGATCCTCAACTCAGTACACAGACAGTTTTGAAACTGTGTAAGTTAGTGCAGGGTTTTGTTCAAGCTTTTAAAAAATATTTCCAAGGATAGAGATTCCATTGTCTGTCTTCAGTCTACTTCAGCTTTTAACCCCTATCACCATGAATATATTTTTTTACTTAAATGTTATAAATCGTAACTCTGGTAGAGTTCTGATGAAATCAGAAGCCTCTTTTGCTCGAGTGTATGTGGAAAAGACTCTCAGGAAGCACCAGAACTGCCTTATCTTCCTTTTGCTGCTTACATGTCACTATGTCACCAGCCCAGGTACAAAATGCCAGATATCATTGCCGTGCCATAGATCATTGAGCCTCAAAGTCCAGAGTAACACCAGATGTCACTTCTGACCCTGAAGCAGGGACTGCTCTATCTTCCAGTAGATGTACATTTCAGGACTTCAGAAAGAAGAGTTGGAGGTGTGTTCCTTTGCTTCCACTTCTGCATCCTATCCCATAGAAGACAGCTCTCTTAAGGATGTCTTTACAAACATCCACCTCTGCAAATTGCTCAGAGGATTTCTTGCAGAGAAGCTCATCCAGACCAGTTCCATGAGATTTACTGTTAGCCTAAGATAAGGGCTTTTGCAATGTGAGAATCATTGGTTTAAGCCTCCTGGCTGGAATAGAGGAAATCGAGAAACAAAGGGAACAAAGGAGCATGCCATTAACCAGAAACCTCTTGCTAATGTAATAGTTCATCTCGCTTTTTTCTAAATATAACTACATTTAAGCAAATGAAATTTAATTATTTAAAGGTAAACATATGTGTAAAAACACTGCCGATCCTAAAATCAGTGAATAACTAATGCTACAAATGGTATTAATATTTTCCTTTGGTCACTAACCAGTCTGGTGAGGTTAGAAGTCTTGATCCTGTATATGTGAGGTTAAAAATATATCCAATAACTAATAAAAGCATAGAATCATAGCATCATAGAATTGTCTTAAGTTTCTTTTAAAGCTAAGTACATTTCAAAAAGGACAGGACTCAAAAAAGATGGGGATCTCCTCAGAAAAGTCCAGCAGAGGGCTACAAAGATGATACAGGGCCTGGAACACCTCCCTTCTGAGGAAAGACATGGGCCTTGAAAAACAAAGACTCAAAGGGGATTTGATCCACATTTATAAATATCTAAGGAGCAGGAGGCAAAGGGACAAGGCTAGACTCTTCTCAGCAGTGGGTGGTGATAGGATGAGAGGAAATGGCCACAAACTGATGCATAGAAAGTTCTGCACAAATGTGTGTTGTAACTTCTTCACAATAATGGTAGAACTGGCACGGGCTGCCCAGAGAGGTGGTGGAGTCTCCTTCTCTGGAGAAGTTCAAGACCCACCTGGACACCTACCAGTGCAACCTGGTCTAGGTAGCCTGCTTTGGCAGGGGGTTGGACTCAATGATCTCTGGAGGTCCCTTCCAACCCCTACAATTCTGTGAATCAACGATTTCAACTAGAAAGAGAAGAAAAACACATAGGTAAAAAGAAGCACGAGAATAAATGTTGTCTCCAAAAATTTATTTTTCATGACAGACCTTGAGAGCAACCTGCTGATAAATGTGTTATTTCTTTTGTGTTTGTTTTCTCATTCATATCTGTTACTATTTTACTAGCACTTCCTCTTTACAGTTATCAGGACAACAAAAGATTAATTTGATTTATTACAATTTCAATAACAACAAAATAAATTATATTCCAAGAATACTGTAGCAATTTTAATTCTTTCAAATTTTGATATAATTAAAAAAAATCTCACAAAAATTAATTTGTCAAAAGAAATATTCTAACTGAGCTTGTGTGATTTCAAAATTGCCAAAAATTCCAAAGTAAGCATGCCATTTTATAATTACAAATCCCAGCAAAATCTAACTAGTTACAACATTCTCCTTTAGAATTTGCTAAATTAAAAGGATAATTGTAGTCTGATGCTTTTTCAATAAAAATAAGTCCGCTTTTGTTCTGTTGTGTTTTTTTTTAACATACAAATAAACAAAAAAAACCTTTCAAAACTTATTTTTAAGCACAGTTCATAATGATACTACCTTTTCTTAAGGCTTTCTCCAAACCTATCAGTAGTTTTTAAGAAAGTAAATTTGGCACAGACATTCTAGTAATAAAAGGTCTGATAAATCAATTATAAAGGAGTAGTAAGCTGACTTTATTTTCCAATTTTCTGTGATATCTGGTATACCAACATACCAGGTTGAAGAGGATGGATATATGCTTCTCTTCAGAAATTTTTTAGAGGAGAAGAATCAGATATATGTATCCTATATGTATATTATTTCAAAACTGAATGCTTTTTACTTAAGGGTTTTCTCTAGTACTGTGTTATTTATGCAGTGGGGCCAGGTGAACCTCGTGAGATTCAATTTCAAATACAAATTCTTGCACCTGGGTTGAGGCAATACCCACTACCAATATAAGCTAGGGAATGCTCTATCCCTGGACTCATTCAAAGCATGGCTGAATCAGGCCCCTGGCAAACTGATTTTGCTGTGCTTGTCCCTTTTCACTGTAGAGGATTTGGTAGCTGACCTTTAAAGCTCCCTTCCAAATTTAAGGATTCTATGTGCTGCTTTAAATATTTCCTTGTGTAACTTAATCTGTCCAAAATGATTCTGGGACTATGTTTTTGAAAAGCTCACTGCACTAACAGGAGTGCAACTGATAAATTAGGTTTAATAATAGAAATGCATGTCCAGGGTTAGCTAACAGCCTTCTGCACTGTGGTGAAATCAGAAGAACAGACATAAATATGCTTTTGTGCAAGCTTTAAACAACAGAAGCTTTTTGTCATTGAAGTTACAGTTTGTATTTGATTCAAATTATGTCAATATCACAGCTGCATTTGATGAGAAAATAAACTCCTTGCAACCACTTTGAGATAGATTGGCAAATGTCATATTTCCATTCTCTTTAGAATAATTTTATAGATGATTTTCCATTTTGATATGTAGCATATAAATAAAGAAGGGAAAAATACCCCACACCATATCACAATGAAGCTCCATGAAGACATTTTTGTACATTAGTCTTAATATTTGCCTTAAGTCTTAAATCTTTCAATGATGTTGCTTTCCAAGGGTCTTACTCATTTATGTTCTCCTCAAAGTCATTTCAGGTGAAAAGAAAATGGAAGACATTTTGTGTAGCTGTATGACAAATGGAGAAGGAAAGCAAAAAAGGGAAGACGGGAAGGGAAAAGAAAAGGAAAATGGAAATGGAAACAGAAAGGAAAAAGAGAAGGCTATTCAGTTGCTATTCTCTGTTTTTATATTGCAAGCAAAGTAGCTTGTTTTTCAATTTTTTGTTCTTATTACCACTATCTGTTTTGGAAAAATAATCTTGTGTCCTTCGCTTGCTTATAATACATAATTTGTGATGATGTTTAGTGGTTAGAGTATTGCATACCAAGACTGGTGATGGTAAATCACCTTGACCTTTAAAATATTATTAATTTTGGTTGGCATCTCATTCTACACATCAACATTTACAACCACACTCATTTCTGGGGAAGGCAGTACTAAAATGGAAAATGTCAAATGCTCCTGTACTCCAAGGACATGCTAGACATTCAAATTCTCATACTTTATTGTCATAGCATGCGACTACAAAAAGTGTAGGGAATAATATAACATTAATCTATACCCATGGCAGACAGTAACTAAGAGGATAAATGGCATAAGCCAGACTGTTACAACTTTAAGATGTTCATTTTGTTGTTACCTTCTGATACTGCTCATCCTTTCTGAGATGAGTCATAAACAACAGAGTCACTGAAAATGGTCTGAATGTGCTCATCTCATTCCTGAAATGGATCTGGAAGCCACAGCAGTCTCTCAGTGAGACTACACATGTAGCACCCTTGCTTCTCCAGCACTTCTGGATCTGCCTGCAATTGCACTCCGTTTCAAGTGGTATTCCACTTTTATTTTCCTGTTTTGTCTCTCACCTTCACAGTTCATAGCTACTTTTCTCACCTTTAGACTCATCTTTTGAAGCTCATGTTGTTCCTTTTGCTCCTTTCCTCGTTTATTTGCACTAAAATTCTGGAGTAAAATTCTAGCAAAAATGAAATTGATTTGATGATATTATAAATGTGTCATAAGTGTAGTGGGGAAAAGAGCGATATAGGAGGGATCGATGGGAGAAAAAATAATACTTAAATAATTAATTTATGTTTATAACTTTAGTATATTCACTAACCAAGCACATAGGAAAATAGGGATATTAGCATATACAGTAACATGCATAACAGAGGCTTTTTCTATCTGAAGAAAGATATAGAAAAATGGTTTCAAGTTAGATTTGGTTTAAAAATTTCTGCTAGATTTACAATAAGTAAAATGTTCTGGTATACCTTCTTCTTACCCCAAATGTAAAATACATGCACTGAACTCCACTGACATAGTCAATGTAGAACAGCAAATTCAACAAGGATGGAGGGCAATCTGAAGTAAAAGTTGAAGCTATCTATTTATTTTCAGTGGTCACTTTCTTTATGTTATCATGAAACAGTAGTAATGTGGCAATAGAACCCAGTAATTTATCTAGTTGCATCAGAGAATGCAAACTCTATATGAATGTACTCAATCTCTGTCAAAGCAGTACATTAGTTCCGAGTCATCTTTGTATTATTCTTAGCAGAATACATAGCCAATATTATGAGTTTGTAAGATTTTCATGAGACAGCAAACCTCAAGCAACTAAAAAAAAGTGTTGTAAAAAAAACTGTCTTAAATAACTTTACTTTCTATACTGTCATGGAAGTGTTACTACCTTCAGATTTATCCTAAGATGTATTTGCAGTGCATTATATTTTATTTTGTGAAAAAAATACTGTGTCAATTCATACATTTACAGCATATAAATAACCTCTTTACAGAATTCGAATACAGCCTTACTTATGTACACTTAGTTTGACTGATTGCCCTATTGCACATAGTGATTCCACATAGAACTAATCACAGGATTTATCAGGTAAATTTTCATCAAATTAATGTCTAAATTAGTACAGGGCTGGTGCATTTCTCCTACAAAAGCAAGTGGAGTCAGCTGGGCTTGTTCAGCCTGGAAAAGAGAAGGCTCTGGGAGACTGTACTGTGTTCTTCTATTTTATAAAGAGAGTTTATAAATAGGGGGGAGTCTGATAGTGATAGGACAAATGGAAATGGCTTTCAACTAAAAGAGGGAGGATTTAGGTTAAATGTTGAGGGGAAATTTTTCACTGTGAGTTTGGTGAGGCACTGGCATCGGTTACTACAGAGAGGTAGTGGATGCCTCATTCCACGAGGTGTTCAAGCCCAGTTGATGCCAAGTCAGCTTCGTGTTGTCTGCAAACTTGCTAAGTATACACTCGATCTTATGGTCAATGCTGCCTACAAAGATGTTAAATAACACCAGACCCAACACTAATCCCTGAGGAATTCCACTCGTCACAAGTCTCCACTTGGACAACAGTTTAAGTGTAACCATCCAGCCAATTCATTATCCAGTGAGTGGTCATCAAATCCATTTTACTCCAATAGCGACTGGGCTGTTATGTGGGACAGTGTCAAATGCTTTCCACAAGTCCAGGTGGATGATTCCAACCCAAGATATTCTATGATTTCATAATTCCATAACAATAAATACCAGCAAAATGATACCTATGGAAGTGATGTCAAATATGAGGAAACCATAATTTGTATAAATGGTATTTATGAAGGGCCTGAAACCTGCACACCTGAGTTTGTGATCACCTTAACAACTCTAAAAATAAGCATGGTAAAGATGGTTCGTTGATGATTTCCTATGGAAAAACTGGTGAGCTGTTCTATTTTAACTGAGAATCTGATCTAAAGAAAGATTTGGCAAACAATATCTTAGGCAATATGTTTTCCTTGAGTAAATGTTCAGATGTTTTGAATTAATGCTTCCGTTGTGCATCAGTTTTAACATCTAAATATCCACTGATTCAACAGAATAACATTTGTGTAAAAACAAGAGTAACCACGGGAAATTCAAAGTTTATCTATCATTCTGCTGAAGGATATTTGTCTTGAAAGTTGCAGGGCAGTCACTTATATAAAAGCAATAGCTTTACCACAATTAAACATGCAATAAAGCCTTTCACAAACATACAACATTAGCCAAATTATCTTAACTCTGCTGAGTTTACAAAACTCTTACAAAAACTTTCATCTCAACGATATGATAATCTTACTTTCTTCTCTGAAATGGTTTGTATAGTTGCTGTGTTCCAATCCAGGTGAAAAAGGTGACTTTTGACAAATCTCAGAAGAAGGGGGAAGTAAACAAAATTTATATGTCTCGGTTTTGTTTGAGACAGATTCAGGAGATATCCTTAACTGCAAGATGATTTGTGGTGTATAGAAGAATAGATTAAATTTCCTCTTTTAAACACAAACTACATCTGCATTATATTACATCGTAA
The DNA here is from genome assembly GCA_013399175.1 of Odontophorus gujanensis. Classification (NCBI taxonomy): domain Eukaryota; kingdom Metazoa; phylum Chordata; class Aves; order Galliformes; family Odontophoridae; genus Odontophorus; species Odontophorus gujanensis. Next base: position 40,861 of record VXAB01010769.1, on the reverse strand, counting down.
CTATTTCTGTAATACATAGAGAAAAACATTGGTAAAGTAGATCTTGAAGGATCCAAACAATGTTATACACTTATAGCAATTTCTCTTTCAAGAATCTGCATAAGATTTTTTTCTAAACAGAATTATTCTCTTCAGATGGCACAGATGCAGACATTCACAAAATATATATTTGCCAATAACTTTTCTAAATATTGGATCTTATGGTAAATGATTTTTAACCTCTCATCTTTTGTTTTTGTTTTTGTTTTTTTAATATTGGAAGTAGAGAAGCAAGAATTAACATAGATAGAATGAACATAGGATCTGTAAATATATGATGGGAGGGTGCAAAGAGGACAGAGGCAGGTTTATTTCAGACAGGACAAGAGAAAATGTGCACAAATTAGAACATGCTAGGTTCTATATAAACATCAGAGAGTACTTCTTTACTGTGTGGATGATAGAACATTGACACAGGTTGCCCAGAGAGGCTGTGGAGTCTCCTCCTTGGAGACCTTCAGAAGCCATCTGGACACACATATAATATTGTGGTTGTAACTATAAATGGCTACCTGAAGCACCTACCTTTTTACACTGCCTGTAATGCCTCCTTCCCCAGACAGGGCATAATGTCTTATTTCTTTCATCAATACTTATCTGTAGAGGTAATAATTTGGAAGTCTGTGATAGAATCTGTTTGGCAGAGTATCAATGTGGCAGAGTAGCCCTGCTAGAAGTAGTCTAATGACAAAAGAAGCTCTATCCCTCCAAAGAAAATGTATTTTTTTGAATTTCCTTGTCTTCTGTGGAAAGACATCCACCCACAGTATTTTTGTAAGCTCATTTTCTCCACTCAAAATCTCCTCTGGGGTGTATAGGAATCAAAAAGCAAAAGCAAAATAAAATGGAAGGGAAATAAAAAAGAAAAAAAGAAGAAAGAGAAAAATAAGTAAAAGGAAAAAAAAATAAGAAAAAGCAGAAAGGAGAGGCAACAAAATATTATTCTACACTTCATATTGTCTTCTGGAAAAAATCTTGGACCAGAGTGAAGGATATCTCTGTACTCAGCACTGATGAGGATGCACCTCAAGTACTGTGTTCAGTTCTGGGCCCTTCACTGCAAGAAAGACATCAAGGCCCTGGGGTGTGTCCAGAGAAGGTCAGTGAAGCTGGTGAGGGGTCTGGAGCACAGACCTTATGAGGAGTAGCTGAGGGAGCTGGAATTGTTCAGTCTGGAGAAGGGGAGGTTCAGGGGAGAACCTCCCCCAGTGAGCTGGGGGTCAGCCTCTTCTCTCATGTAACTAGTGATAGGACTACAGGGAATGGCTTCAAGCTGCATTAAGGGATATTCAGGCCAGAGGTTAGGAAATACTACTTTTCCAAAAGAGTGGTCAGACCCTGGAATGGGCTGCCCAGGGTGGTGGTGGTGTTACCCACCCTGGAATTGCTCAACGAACATTTAGATGTTGTGCTGAGAGAGATGGTTTAGTGAGAACTACTGGTGATGGGTGGGCAGTTGGACTGGATGATATTGTAGGTCTTTTCCAACCCTGGTGATTCTATGATTCTACAAGTTTCACGTCTACAAAAGAAGACAGGTAATAAGATATGAGTAATACATCATGAGCATGAAGATGTAAAGGTGATGTAAAGGATCAAAAATTAATGGTCACTCCTTTTAACCTCTTCCCCTCTCCACAAACAAGTAATTCAACTATAAATTATGCACACACCTGTCACAGCAGACCTTAAGACCACTACCTGCCAAGTCTTTTGCCCACTGTCCTCACAAGGAGAGGAATCCAGCACTTCCATGTGCATGTATTGGAGAGACTCTACATAATCTCATAGATATTAACAGTAACTACAGTTTTAATCCCACACACAGGTTGATTTGTTCCAAATTAGAATATGAAGACAGTTAGTCCTTATCTTCTAATCTGCTGTCCTTCTTGTCCTCTGAGGTTAAGTCAGTGATATCTTCTAAGGTCCTGAATTTCATTAGGAGGAGAGTTTTGGCATCCTTTTCCACGCATTTCCTCTACGGAATACATCAGATGTGACAGCTGAAGGGAAGGAAAAAAAAGAGAAACTGAAACTAGAGCAAACAAAGAGAAGTGGAGAGTGGAGGAGGGGAGAGGGGAGGGTTGGAATTCTTTCCTAAAATCTAGGTAATTAAATCTGTCCTGGGTCTTCCAGTAGTACCATTCTGTAATTCCAGTAATACCAAAATGCAAGGGTTTAAAACAACAATGTGCTAATACAAAGAAAAACAGATGTTCACAATAGGAATGGGGAGAAATTAATAAGCATTCAAAGCTGAAAAAAGACAATATCTCTTACTTGTTGTAAAAATATCTTCTGACCATTTTCACACTTCTTGCATTTTGAGACGGGATTTTTATTTAATATTGAAATTTGTCAATTCAGACAAAGATCATGACTTAAGGCACAGATCAACCAATCTGATGGTTTCACTAAGAATAGAGCCCAAAGTATTACTTTCGCACTGAAGAGACACAAGTTTTATTATGAGTACAGTCTGAGTAAGGTCAATTGATCTATGTTTTAATCCTTTTTTTTGTTTGTTTGTTTCTTTATTCTTTGCTTAACACGGAATTAAGAAAGTTTCAATAGATGCATTTAATACTCTTCTCTATAACTTTGTAATATATTAAGTTCCAAAAACGTGTTGTGTTTACTTTGTTTACTTATACTTATTGATGACCTTTTTTTTTTTTTTTCACTTTATCGGATCTACCTGTGTCATTCAAGATTGATAAATTCTGAATTTGCACTGAATCAGCTTTGACTTATTTTTTAAGCATCTGAAATTAATTGAATTGTTGATTTTTTTTCTCTCTACTGGAAAGTCAACAAAATGCTTGACCTAAATTTTCAGCCATTGTGAATCAACAGAATTCAAGCAGAAAAACATGGACTTGCACCAGTTTAGACACTGGAATCTCATATATTTGTCTGTAGGCAACCAATTAGTGTGAAACTGAGTTCCAATTTATTGACGTTTTTACTTTGTATAAGAACACAATAGCAATAACAAAACTACAATGTCCTTTCTAGCTTGAAAGGTTACCTAAATTGCCTCTTGAACTGTAATTCAGCTGTTAAAACATACAATTAAACATCATATTTAACTGTAGTGACTGTTGTAGGGCATATCTTGTATATTATTTCACAATAGAATTCAATATTGTATTTCCTCAAGCAAAACAATTTTCATTCTTTCCTTCAGAACTCACTTACTTGACCAACAGCAGTAGGTATGGCTAGGGACTAGTCCTCATTTTCTCCTTCAGTGAGCTCACTGGAACTTGATGTAAAGGAGTTCTGAGCAGTGCAGCTCTCTTTTGGTGCATCCCATACTCACAATCTTCTGTGTCACTGCCCACAGTATAGTCTTAGGTGTTGAAATAAAAGTGTACTGCTGTCTCTGATATGAGTTATAGCAATGAAGGAAAGGGGAAGGGGAAGGGAAAGGGGAAGGGGAAGGG